>JAGDQP010003868.1:24847-90077 GCA_022664845.1 Lepisma saccharinum | reverse complement strand
GGTCTTTATTACCCAGTATTCGAGTTAATTAGGCTCATTTGTATTGTCCGCAAAGATAAGATTATTCGAAACAATAGTAAATAAAAACGAAGTGATATTCTATTTATGATGATTCTTTTTAAAAAATACTTTAAAAATGATTTGGAGTAAAAATTATTTTCAAATTTTGAAACATATATTTTTGCCCGACTCGCTGAGCGGGACACTATAAAGAGAGCCAAGTAACAAAAACTTTTATTATGAAATTTGTTAGTAACTATCCATCGATCCATATTCTGCAATATCAAAATACAAATTTCAAACAAAATTGGATCGATATTTTTGATAGGAATGCTATTGGAATCCAAACAATCCTTCGACATCAACGATATTCGATTTCAACTATTTTTCGAAATAAACGATATGTAATGTTCAATACTTTGATTTAGGATAGCTCGTACATTCGACAGCTACATCGATGTTTAATATCGAAATATGGAAATCGCACAGCCCTATTCGTCACCATCAGATCCTTCCTTTTAGCTCTGGCTTTGTAGCTGAACGGTTTTCTTCTCTGACTCTATAGGACTAGTGATCTCTTGAATTTTGAATGTAATTGAATAAAGTAATAAGCAAATGATTTCATAAATTGATGTGCACTATTTGCATAATTGACCGGTTATCCATTCCTTGAATCATTATCCTTTTTAATTTTATTTTATTTAAGCCTTTAGGCATCTAAAGCTCAAGCTGGGACAGGGTAGCAGAAAGGATACAGGAGTGTGTCGGGCAGGACCTAAGTTCAAGGTACCATCCAGACATTCGCCTAGTTTGACTCAGCAAAAATACTGGAAAAAACCTCGGTCAGGATGGTCCGCCGCTGGGATTGAGCCCACGACTTACCGAATGCTAAGCCAACTCTCTACCACTGAGCCAAGGCCGCTCGGTAATGATAATCCTCTATCCAAACTGTTCAATTACATCAGTACTTCAAATAATGTTCCGGATATTTATTCGAGTATGTGTGATATGTACAACTGTTCGATTATATTAGTGATGCAAATATAATTCAGATATACTTATCCTACTAACATTTCCAGCGTTTTTTTTTTAGAAGAATGAAAAAAGTTTATTACCAAAATTAGATAGCGAATACCCGAATTGATCAAACTAATTTGATGAACATAAAGTAGACCAGACATTTTCTTGCATTTCAGAATAACTTTCATTTGTTTTTGAATAGTTTTTGAATTCCTAAACGAGATTGTAAGTTTATAAGAATGGGACCTACATTTCCCGTAAAACTGGGCTCTAAACCACTTTTGTTCAACTCCTCTCCCACTGGACTTAACCTGCGATTCATGAAAAGAGAAAGCAAGTTTGTTAACTTACCATTACGCCAACCGGAGGCGCAGATTAATATTACTAAGGTCATAGCGTTATACAAGTATAACATATAAAGTTTGAAAAATAAATATTTTTTTGATTCAGTACATGAAATTAAGTAAAAATAAAGTAAGTAAAGAACTGCATATTTTCAGCAAATGAGATAACTTAATGATAAATATATGTTTTCAGCTTTGAGCCTAGCTATTGTCGAGTGATTAATATTGCTGACTTCGGCTCACCACTGAGGAGATACGCAGATTTGAGTCCTGCATCCTAACTAAATTTTCCAGTTATTTCTCAGTTTCATCAGATAAGTTTAGATAAGAATCCCGGCCACCACCTTCTCCATCACTCTCCCCTAAGACGTATCTGTGTGTCAGATGCATGTCCAACACCAAATTGTCTAATTGGAGACAATGTACTAATGTACAGGGAAACCTAACTTTTGCCACCAGATGAAATTCACATCGACCTATGGCCCTTTAAAGAAAAAAAAATCACCATAAACTTACTTTGAATAGAAAAAAGAATAAAGAAAATGTTATTGAAAGTTTCGTTTTTGAGACATTCAAAATCGAAAGTTATAGACGTCCAACATTCAGGCGAAGATAAGTGATTGGATTAAAACAGAAAACTAGAAGCTTATATAGTATTAAGTTTACGTTCCCCACCCGTTCATAAAAAAATGGACATTTTTAACACCACTTTGTCTGTCTGTCCTTGTTTACCTCAAACAAAGCAGGTAGATGAAAAATAATTTCAGATTTGGTTTCAACGATCTGGATTTATTAGGTAGATTCTAATCTTGTGTCTAGAAATGCGGCAGGTCCTTTTAATTTGGTTAGCTTCCTCCATTTAAAGAATCCACGATTAGTAGTTAGACCTATACTACTTTCTGCTCGTTTGATGATTAGCTCCACTATGACTAAACGCTACTATTTTGGGCTTGTTTAACCATTAGCTCTACTATGAATAAACTATCCCAAAATATGCGACAGATCTCAAATTTCAAGAATAAAGTTATAATAATCAAGAAGATAGAAGTATATGTGCTACTGTAGGCGAAACACTGTTATCCATTCTCTTATTGTACCTAACTTTGCTGTTACAAGAGTCTTAGGAAATGTCTAACAAGGTCTCAGTGTGTTTGGACTCGCCTTGCGCTACCTGGTGACAAAAGTAACTTCTGGAATCTTTGACAATTACTGAGTTGTATTTGGCGAGTGGGAGCTCGGGAGCAGTGAGATCACAGATATGAAGAAAAAACACGAAAAAATGTGTTCTATACCACCTATTTCCTTATCCCTCCGCCTTCATATCTAGCATTTTTCTTTAATTTTCTTCCAAATAAGTCTCAGCAGGGTTTACATGTTCGTTTTTTATTTTGTTTTTCGTTTTGCTCTGTATGTTTCCTGGAGAGAAGAATAGTTGCCTTAGTGATGGCGGAGATCTTTATCTGCCTGTCCTGGTGAGAAGGCTAGGACAAACAATTCCATCATATAAACTAGTTTCTTCCTTTTGTTTGCTTTATGAAACTTGCTTTCACAACAAAATTGAATGTCTTCTGCAACAATAGAATATCAATGTCTTTCTCTGCTACTGAAAACTGTTGATTCGATTGCATAAGATGGCATGTTACTAAATATGTATAATGTTATCTCTTCTTCCCTGTTTTATTTTACTAGCCATTGTTTTTTTAAGATAATCAATAATCTTGGTTAGTGCAACAAGTAAGCTCAAGAAAATATAAAAGATACTTTAAGCTAAAGATGTGTTGAGAAGATTGTATTAAATAATATTTGTATGATTTCCGCTTTGGTGCCACACACTTTTCAAGAACGTAGCTTTCTGTTTATGGTCTCAGTGACATATTCTTCACTTTCCCTTCTGGGTAACCAGGGGCGTTTGAAGTAAGAATTTTTCAAGTGTATGTTAAATTATACTAATTACAAGCTAAATTTCAACATTTGAAAGAGATCTTGATTTCAGGATCCACCTCGTGAGTACGTCACTTCTCACAGGATAGAAATAACTAGTTTAATACGTTTTCCAAACGTTAAAATGTTTTTTTTTTCCTTTAATAATGTAGTACAAGAATTACTGAAATTTATACATAAATTGTAGACATTCAATAGATACTTAATGGGGATTGAAGACGGACTTAACGAATGATGGTATTCTTGTCTATAAGGTAATAAAATGTACTACATTGAAGTCTCACATCAGTGAGAAAGGTTTACTTTAAGTATTCCATCGATTCTCTGTCGTGTGACAGTCGAAACCAAAGAAAACTTCAGACAAAATGACTAGTCCTTGATTTTTGAACAAAGGACCTTCCCTATTAGCAAGACTCGTCGGACCAACGGTGGCCAAACCGCTGCACGACAAGTCATGCCAATAGGATTCTGACTACGAGAACACTGCTAAGCTATCCATCCCACTTGTTGATTGCCTTGTATAGTCCAGGGCCAAAGTACTTTAACCCGAAATTTCGGTATATACAATACATTTTGATGGTTTCTTTATGAAAAAAGTGCGCTGAAACCGAATCTGACGGGTATACGTTTCATACCCTTGAGTGTTTGGAGATATGACGTCATGGCCGTCCTATAATGTATACCTCGTATTATGACGTTCAACGATATACATTAAATATACCCATGTGTGGTATCGAATGAAAGCCTTAGATGCCTGGACTTGAACTAAAGGAGTGGGTTACACCTGATGGCGTCCTTGCAGTGACTATTCATTGTGTTTTACATTCATAATCAGGGCTTAAGTCGAAGGTGTACTACACCTTATACCCTCTGATTAACCTTACACAATAGCGTATACCTTCTGCTACGATGTGTACGCACTTCATCTACTTTCGCTTCATTTATTTATTTAATTTGGCAATTACCCCGGTGAGATTATATGGTCAATAATTTTTGTTCTACTTGATCGGGAGCAAAATGCTGAGAAGGGAAAGAGGGTATAACTACATGATCAGCGTTAGTATTTTATCGCTATCTTTTAATGGGAACAATAATTTTGTAGAAATGTGTAGTCAATTTGAACAGATACTTTGTTAGCTTAGCTGGTCTTGTTATGCAGGTCTTGAGTAATATGAGATTTTACTTATCCTTTCAAAATCAAGGTAGAAGTTTGACGTTTCAATTTGTGGAGAGTCCCGTCATACTTAATTATGGTCAGATTTGTAACTGCAAAGCAAGTAAGTCTTATATGTCGACTTCAGAACCCAAGGGATACACGTGACATTGACGAACAAAAAAAAACCTAAGAGGAACTTTTTATATATAACCCGAAATACGTGACACAAAACTGTCATATGTCCCAAGCAGCACATGATAACCTGCTAATATCGGCCTAATACTGGGCCAATCTTGATCGATATTGGCTGGTACTGGCCCAGTATTGGACCAATATTCTGTACTGTTTGGGACTGTACCAAGAAATCTTGGACCTTAATGTATATATCTACAAAATATAACATTTTTGTGTCGCATATACGAGGAAGTATCAAAACGTTCTTGTAATCACCTGGAAGAAAACTACTTTGGAGAATTTATTCATTATGCTAGAATTAGTCCTTTACATACTCGCCATGCTTGCTACGACACATTTTTACCAGAGGTCCTTCGCATTGTGTAAGCGGTTCTTCATTAACTCCAGGCATCTAGGGCTTTCATTTGATACCAAACATGGGCATATTTAGTGGAAGTTGATCAACATCCTAATAAGTTGTATTATAGTATTATTGGGCGGCCACATTGATGACGTCACATCTCAAAACGCTCAAGGGTATGAAACGTATTCGTAAAGAAACCATCAAAATATACTGTATGTACCGAAATTTTGGGTTCAGGTGAAAAAGCTCACTTGGGCCGCGGACTAGTATTCTGTCTGCTTTTACTTTGTTTCTGTGTGAGCTGAAAGACATGAAACAAGTCTCCATTTAGCGATGATTGCCCCAAATCTACCGGGATTACCGATATCCACCACTGTGTGCTTGTGAATATTGGAGGTAAGTATCATTTTAAAAACAACCACTAATGACTCCCTGGCATACCGGCAGTTAATTGCAACCTGTGGATTTCGTACATCCATCAACCCTATCGGGCCAATACTGGGTCAACCTTGATCGAAATTGGTCGTTGCTGACCCAGTATTTGACCGATATTGGCCTGAGATTCTGGGCTGCTAGGAAAATTTAACAATATAATTCCGAAAATTAATAACTGAAACCTGCATATATTGAAAACACGATAACTTCATTGCAATTGGTTTATCACTCGCTAATGCTATCTTGGCGCTACGTGTGTGTGTTGGTGGGTTTGCTGGCCAAAAGTAAACCGATGGTAATTTGCCATTGCCTTCCATCGGATGAAGATGTATTAACGACGGGGTCTAGAGTTTAATGTGGGCTGCGAACCGTTTGAGTCCCCACCTGCTTAAGAACCCGGGACAGCAGCGAGTATTGTAACACGTATAATTCGAAATCGCGTTAAAATGTTGAACATGCGTATAAAATTAGAAGGGAGCATTTATTAGTAAATGAAATCAGCATTGAGACATAGCAAGACACTCGTAACACAGTGGGTGAATATAGGTAATAGCTCTAAATATGCGGTAACAATCGAATTTTATCGAATTCATTGTGGTACACACTGCGTAGCATTTTCAGGTTAGAGAAAGGGCCTTATTTATTTCCCTCTTGTATGCGAGCCAAACCTATTGTGTGTTTTTCATAGGTCAATTACATTGTACTATTAGTCAGCTCCTAAGGGGACAAAATGTCGAGACTGTACAAGGTATAAAGTCTTCTTTAAGTCAAGTGAAGAAATCATGTTGATCTGATGCGAATTGGTCCAACCATTTGGCTTGGTATACCAAACATACATATTCTGAGTTTTATATACCGATTGATTTTGAAAGCGATGGTCATAAACAGAAGGGTGAATGTCCCAGGCCGAAACAAGCATCGTCACAAATGAAAAATTTCGATAAATAACAACGTTAAGATCTGTCAACTTAGCAAATCACTTTCAAAGTTGTACCAAATAAATGCATTTGAATAAAGTTTAGGCAATTTACCGGTAGATCCTTGTCCACGACTCAATGTGTCAATTACCCGACAGTTAAATTCTTAACATGAATAACCCTTTTTATGCCGCAGCCTCTCAACCAGCTATAAGAATTTCTCTTATATAACCTTGGGTACAACTCAGGGAGTACGTTACACTCCAACACCCCCTAAGGAAATTTATTGGGGAGGCGTTCTTTCTTGACATTTAATCGTCAAAAATTCCTGAAATTTCGATTTACAAAAATGGCAGTTATGGTAATACATAATCAAATCTTGGTAACAGTTTTGCATTTATTCCGAAGAAATAACTTCTTTCGGGCTACATTTCTTTCTTGTCGCCTCACAAAAATCCATCAGGAGCAAAAGAATTGAGGCAGAAAACAATAAACATCCCCGTATGGAAACACCTCTTTGGTGACTGCTCCCTGCGGTGTTAGAAAGCAGAGATGATAGACTCACTTCAGATGCACATCAACATTCACTCATTATCTATTAAGTTGTTTTGTGTGTACAGTGGAATAGGCCAAACGCCTCACAATGAAGAGGAGGATTATTGAAACAAAGAAACTAAATTTAGGCAGATTTATTCTTACATATGCATTTATTTTTCTAATTTAAGTGAATATTTGTTTCATAACCACTGTTTAAAAAGTATGCAAAATTGGCGCGCCACTACCATCAATCATCAGATCTGGCCACCTGGAGTCACACCTGGTGGCCAATTTTGGCTACCAATTCTTTGCTATACATTCTAAATTTTACCGGTATCAAGACAGTGCTGTCGTTCACAACCGCTTGTTTAAAAACCATACATGGAAAACAGGGAATGTATAGAAGGAAGGACCGTTTAACTTTTTTTATTTGCATGCTAATTCATCCTAGTTCTTGACTAATTTCAATATGATGGTGCGTTATTATGTAACATGTATGAAATTTATCTTGAATGTTTATAAAACGTAATATATTATATAAGACCACCAGTGATTACAAATGGCCACCACAAAATTCTCCTGGCCTCATTGGACACCAAAGTTTAGAGAACTTTTTAAACACTGTTCATAACTAAATAAATGGAAATAAAAGTAACAATGTTTACAAACTTGATGCACCGACCTTTCCAATATCTAACTCTGTGTTCTTCAGGGTTTTATTTCATCATACGTTCATTCCCTCAAAAGAAAACAGGTAAAATTAATCCATGTCAACGCTAACGAACATTTTGTGAAACAAAAGCGATATGAAATGAAACATCGAGTGGCCGTGGCTCAATGCTTTGGCATTGGCTTCGCATTCCGGAGGTCCAGGGTTCCATTCTTGGAGACAGACATCCTGACTGAAGTTTTCATAAGTCTTATCAGGCAAATGCCGGGATCATACCTTATTTCAAGTCCATGTCCGTTTCTGTCCAATTTCCTTTCCCATTGTTCATGCTTCTTGTTGTTGTTAAGCTCCCATGTAAAATAGCCTCCGAGTTGTATATGGAGATACCATAAATAAATATTCGGAAGTATTGACGCTACTGGACTTTTAGTTTAAGCTCGTGATGTTTAGACATATACTCACTTATACAGTTACAGATAGATCACAAGTGGCTGGAGACAAAGTCATATGTTTCCCCATTCAGATCCCAATTAAATAAGGTACCATTCAATCGCTCACTTACTTCCACTAGACTTTAGTACTCGAACGCGTGACGTACAGACATACAAACAGACAATAGTTAAAAGAGTTTTTCACCTGAACATGTTACATTGTCGCTAAAGACAAAAAAGAGAGATCTCAAACGATTCCCTTAGTCCAGATATATCACACTGGTTACATAGTTTTTCGACTTAAAAAAAAAAATCTACTCCCCGATGAAATCTTTAGCACCGCAGCCGTGAGTGCGCTTTGTCTTATTTATATTGGACAGGCCGAAGTCAATAGTTACTAGACTGCTCCACATAAAATAAAGTTTTTACGTGCAGGAAACTGATAGTGACAGCTACTACTTGGAATTTTGGCGTGCTGGAACCCATTGCAAACCATGGACTATTTTCCCGATTCTGTTAATTATTATTCGCCAATTTCTTACAAAGTTTATACGGTTCGGAAATCGATACGGGAGAACATGGCATGGTTCAGTCAGAATTGTTCCAGTCAGGATTTGTTTCTATATGTTCGGTGGTGTGTGGGCTCCCTGATATCCACATGGTTAACGCTCTCACCCTTGTTGCGAGCGGTTCCGGGCTCGATTCGCAGAATTTTGGTACTTATCCAGTATCGTGATAAATATTGAGGAGATACTTTGAATACAAGAAGTAGCAAATTGGGGTCACAGGAGCGAACGTACAACTGCGATTAGAGCCGATGCGCTGACTTCGCACTACCCGGCTAAAAGGTGTTTGAATTTAAATTGTATTTATGGCATTCAAGCATCTCAGATTCAGGCCGAGCAAAAAGACGTCTGACAGACATTGGCACTCTACGGAATGTCGTACGATTAGTTTAGGTTTGAGTTAGTAGACATGAGTTTAGGTGTTCGAAATCTCCGTGTGGAAAATTTCTGCATGAATTGAAAAACAAACAAACGAGATCATGAGTAATATTTTCTCGTCTTGAAAGTTTAAAGAACTTTATTCAAACGTCCATCAATGCTTTGATTTGTAGCGACAGTAAAGCGAAAAATAGAGTATCAACTACCAGAACCGTTCCTCCTGAAATATATATGAGAGTGACTAACCTGAAAATAATCTTATTGGTCAAAAGTTGAATTTTTCATTTTTAATTTGTTTCTGCTTCTCATTGAGCATTCCGACACTAAAAAAAGAATTAAAAATGATATTTATCAATCCGTGCGTCTATTCACCTTAACATTGTTAGGAAGAATTGACTTTGTGAAAATGATTTCGACATTTGTTTGGAAGACCTCAATAAAGTCGGTCAGTTTGGGCATCGATCCCAGAACCTTGGAATAAGAAGTGCATGCAACTTCCACTAAGTTATTTTATCAACTGTGATGTAATCCTGATACTCGTATACACTCCAGGAGAGCTTGAGAAAAGTAGAGCTTACTTATATTTAAAATATATAATTTTTTGCTCTAAAAACATAGTTGAGGTAAATGATCTCTTTTATAATAATTACAATTTAATAGTAGATTTCTGCCCGTGTCCATATTTTACCAAATTAAAGCTTTCAAAATCAAAACAAGTGCAAAAAGACAAGTAAGAATATCTAAAATTATTTGAAAGAAATCAGTTCTGTTGGTAATTCATTCTAATCGACGAAAATGATCCGAAGCGTGAAGATCAAATCTCCTCATACTCTAAAATCAGTTTCCTACTAAAGACAGAGGAATAAGTTGTTTGATTTTCTTCGCAAGTAATTCAAAATAATAATAATAATAATAATTGCTATTTACACACAATTCATAAAGTTGTCATTATGTGGTTATGCACAAATATCATTCTGAATAGTATGACAAATATAAATAAACACAGACACATGTATGCATATATGGTAAGATATATGGATGCCTGCATAATATAAGTAAATATGAATTACCGCCCAATAACTTTAGACATCCCCCTTCGACTACATTCCTGGCGTACTCAGTGGTACAACTCCGACTGGGCTTTGCAAAACCAACACATTTTTACATCATATGATTGGTCGAGATATTATGTCACTCATATGTGACATACTGTGCTACGGCTATATTTGAGTGTCTCTGAACTTCATTAGGGTTAATGTTGCACTACCAAATTAGTACAAGTCTATTTTTTCCTTCTTTGAATTTGTGCATTAGGAAGTCTCAACTTAATTTGCGGCTTCTCGTACTTCGCTATGATACACAAAAAATAGAGAATATTTAGTTTTGCACTAAATTTTGGTACAATCTTGACGGCACTCCAAAACAACTTATGTCTCGAGGCTTTTTCAACGAAACCTTTCTCCTTTTTTGTTTCAGGAATTCACCCTTTAATTAATGATCACCACTTGTCAATTAATTAATTGAGTTTATTTATGGCCTTTTGGCATCTCGGTTCGGGATAGCGTAGAGGATCAGGAAGGTAGCGAACAGGGCTTTACTTCAGGTACAATCACGACACTCAACTGGTGAAACTAAGGGAAATCTAAAAAAAAACAGAATGGTCGGCTGTGGGGTTCGAACACGAATACCTATCGATCCGAAGTCTACGAAGTTACCATCTGAACTACGAGGGCTGGGTCACTACTTTTCAAACACCCTGTATAATATATTGATTCTAGTAAGCTATAGTTATGAAACCACTGACCCCTTTCGTGAAGATCCCACTATCTCTAAGCAAGTTTGGATCACGTAGTCGCCAGTTCATTTACCTAATTGACCCCTGACATAGATTTCTTCTTGTTTCGTACAGCAAAAGTCGAGGTCAATCAAATATTTGGCAAACGAGCGGAAGTAAGCATTTATAGCATTATACAGAGAAGCCAGAAAGAGCAAGAAAAGGAAAAGGACGCAGACAGAGGGATATTAAAGTTTAAGCTGTTTGCAATTAATGACTTGATTCTCAAGTTTTCACAGCTGAAGTCTGGATTTCAGTTTAGTTACATTATAGGGATATGATGTGATATAATTATTTTCCATCCGACGCCTTCCCCCTTCCTTTTCCCCTCACCCTAAGGAGCCGGTTTGTAAAGATAAAAGAACCAAGTTTCACAACACTATTTAATTATCTACTGAGTACTGTGGTTTAAATAACAACATTTAGTTGCTCTGAAAGCGTAATGACGCAAAGGTTATTTCACTCTCTGTCATTATGTCCGGTACTTCTATTTCATCATATATACATTTTATCCATATTGTAATTTAAAATTTCCCCCTGTTATTTTTTTGCACCCTAAGAAACATGACAACTGATTTTTCAACATTCTCTTTAACTGGCAATTAGTTTAGCTATGTCAACCTCCAATGGTCATTTCTGAATGCGTGTAGAACACCTAGAGAATGTAACATTGCAAGAAAGCAAAATGAGAAAGTCTAACTTTGCAAACATGTCAAACTATCTCAATCTTACTGTAAAATACCCGTTCTACCACGCGGTGACGTAGATAAGGGCGGGACCCTCAGCCCTAATTTTCTATTACTTCAGCCTTCTTCTCCAAATGCAACAAAATTTTCGAAACCATGTTACTACATTGAGTGTCCATTTGTCACTTTCAGTTCCCTAACACCAAGCCCCTGGCAAGGCAGTAAGGCACCACTACTAAATACTTCAAACGCCTTGCACTAACAAGAGAACTGCTCCCGGTGGAAATCGCAAATCAACATGAAACATCTACAGTGCATTGATGATGTGTTCAAATGAACACTCCAGTTGTACTTCGTTTCGGAATTAAGCAGAACAGGAGTTACAAGACGTCAACGCTTGCGAGATTTTGTTCTGAACGTCTGTAGCGAAGGCAAAATTCTTATATATGCACGGAAGGTGTGTAATTCCTATTTACTTTCATATGAAAGGTTGCACTAAAGATAATTTGTATGTTAAAGTAAAGTTATTGATTCCCCGGATGGAGTCCCACTTCTCGGAGTCCATCCAGCGTTGTGAGGCAAACTGGGAAGTCACGTGAATAAAGACGTGACGGCCACTCGATCTAAAAAGCCCCTAAGACGCCTGTTCGTGGCCAGGTGGCGCGCAATGCTGACCACAATGCTGTCACTCAGGTGGACACAGTTTTACCAACCGCGGACAGATGGCGTTATTGCAAGCTCAGGACCTTTCGGTCTGTAAAGTCCGTGATTATTATTAAAGTTATTGATCAAGTTCTTTTGTTAATTAATGACACTGATTCATGCCAAATGCAAATATTATGTAAATACAGAGTGACACAACAGGAACTTTCCATCCAGTTTATTTCGTAACCTATTGATTTCCATGAAGAACCTCGACACACGTCACTTTTTAAATCAAAGGAATTGTACCATTATGGTAATGTATTGCGTGCTGCCCCATTTTGTACGATGCAGTGGGAAAAAGTAAAATTTTATTATTATTAACTGTTATTATTAATTGCGCAAGTGTAATGCAACCATTCATTTATTTTTATTTTCGTACTCTTTCTGTTCTTTATGTAAACATGTAAATGTACTATGTAAATTCGAAATAAATTAAGCAAAAAGAAGAATACGAATGAAAGAACAAAAAGTCAGAAAGCATTAACATTCACTTTACATATAAAGTCCATATTGTAAAACATAACATTTACACATGTACTGCAGAAAAAAAAAGTACAAAAAATATTAATATCACCAGGATTCGAACTACGGACTTTTCGCACGGCATTCTTTCATAGTTCCATTACTTCACGGTGGCTCTGCGAAATAGTGCTTCTACTATACTGTCCGTATGTGAGATCTCACTCATTAATTACCATATACGACCTTCCTATTGGATGACAGGTTCTAGAAGGAAAATACTCTACCAATATACGAAGTTTGCTTATGGTTTGAATTTTTGACATTTGGGTGTTTGCGTGTGAGTACAAAATTCATATGGTGCTTCAAATTGGCATACATGTGATACTTCAAAGTTAATTATTTTTGTGTGTCGTTTAAGTAGTGAAAAGAACTGTGCTAGAACACTGCCTTGAGGAACACCTGAATTTACGGTTTTCAACTTGATTGTCTATAACGACACCCTGTTTTCTGCCAGTTAAATAAGATATGATCCAATTTGTCAAACTTTCATTCAACGCGAAATGGAATCTTCAAAATGGATGGCGTTTACATTCCTGATTTCTTATCCTGGAGTAAAATGATGGTCTGTATGTAGCCTTAAGATATTGTTAGATCGTAAATATATTATAGCTAGGACATGACTCTGTCAAAACTATTTTTATGACCTTTTATGCCATCTTGGATTTCAAATTGATATTTCAAAAAAAAAATAAGATGCACATACAGATAACTTATTTGGTTAACTTTCTTTTTACCGTATGTTTACAGACACTACCTAATAGTAAAAAAAAAAAGTATGACTTAAAACGTTCTACTAATGAATCAGGTAGTAAACAATAAAAGCAAATCGACAGATCATATTTCATTTTCTAATTCTTGTAACCTATCAAGTTGATAAACAAGTACAATGCAAGACGTTTGTGTTTTTTCACGTAACCCATATTTTGTAGCAGAAACCAAGCCCGAATTATAGTTGACTTTTACAACCATCATTGAAAACGGAACTCCATGTTTATTCAATGAAAATGTTTTTTTTATCATCAGTAGTCTTTCGACAGTTTGTTAAACAAGGTGATGATAACTGCCGTTTATATGTCAACTACTTCAAAGCGATAAGTTTTTAACATCCATGCTTATTGTAAGAGTACAAGAGGAAATTTTCTTTGACACAACATACAGTAAAAGTATAATTTAAAAAAAAAAATCTTTACCCTTTTTGCTTTTTGTGTTCCTATTGAATGAGGGACGTGGAACAATTGTTTACGAATATAGCAAGAGTCATAAATCAAAATGGTTCCTCTTTCTCTTTGAAAGACCCCGAGGAGAAAAAAATGTAAAAGGTGGAGTAAGTAAGAACTTAATTCTATTTGACACAAAACGTATGTCTTCTCTCTGATGACAGATAAAAGACGTATAGTTCGACTCCAAATATGGCGATGAATAAAAACTATACCTTCCTCCTTCATGAAGACATGCCACTGCTTATATCTACTGATTATGCTCCGATAGAAGAGGGGAGAAAAACCTCTCACCGACCCTCTCACTCAAGAGACAAACAAACAACTAACAAGGCTCCGTGTTCTTGTGTGATTTAAGAGGGAGACAGATCTGAAGAAACAAATGAAGACGAAAAAGCGTGAACAAGTTTCGAATGTGTGAAGTAATAAAATAAGATGAAAATAAATTACATCAGTTTTTTCTCTTTTTCCTTCAAAGAGAACACCACAGAGCGAGGTAAAAAAGCAAGCCATGAATCAGAAAACTTAACACTCTAATTGAATAGTTTCTAAAGATACATTATATTTCTTATTATCTCGAAGTATGATAAACTCTTACTGCAGAGATCTATGGAAATTACTGACAATGATGCAGATGAGTTGCATACAATCATATATAACTGGCCAATCTTATGCTTGTTTATCGGTAACATTAAAAGAAATTAGAGTATTGTAAGTTGTTTGTGTTTCTCTCAAAGACGTTCATAATTGTTAGCAGTGACATACCCAGAGAAGGAGTACGGACTACTCAAATTTTGGATTCCAATATGAGTTTTGCTATAATGTTTAACCACTATACATACATTTTGAACGTGCCTAGTCCAGACATTTTCTCGAACGTCCTCTCACTAGGAAAACAAACTGTTAAGTTTGGCTTGTTGTCAAGCATTGAGGAAACTGATGGAAGAAGACAAATCTCTTACACTTACAACAACAAAAATAAGACCAGTCCCATCCACTTCAACCGGAAGGAAAATAGTATTAAAATGTTGGGATCATGCCTATAGACATGTCGTAGATGTAACAATATGAAAATGCCGTATTAAAATGTTGGTCTGCGTTGACTTATGTGCTCTCAACATTAACTCACATTATAAATTTCTCACCTTCAACTGCACAAAGTTCTCAACTTTGGAAACAATTATAGATGACAAGATTGAATGAAAGAAGAAGGTTTGGAATGGATCTAGGGACAGGAATAAGTTAGTTACCAGCAGATGAAAAGAAGAAACAGGACAGAGAGAGTTGGAGATGGAGGACTTCTAGTTTAACCTTTGTTAGGACAGGACCATCAAGAAAGTCTTTTACCAACTCTATCGAAAGTTCTTGAAAAACGTGTATCACTAGATGTTAAAAAAAATAAATTAAAACAAACTGTAGGGCCTATCCAAAATTTCTTGCTTTGGTGTAGGATACACCATAGCTAAAGCTTTGTGCAATGTTACGGATAATATCTTACATGAAACTGATATACCATCGTGACGTATTACCTACTCCTCTTGATTTAACCAAGGCGTTTGATTTAATGAATCATCTTATAGTATGACGTAAATTCAAACATTACAGTTATTCAATCACGAGAAGATAGTTTATCATATTTAAAGGAGATAAATTAATGCATTGTACTTGCCAATAATTGTTCCTTTAAGTCATAACCAATGTCTTTACAAACTGGCGTGCCGCAAGGGTCTATTTTGGGGCTGTTGGTATTTATTTTGTATATCGCCCAGTTACCAAATGCTTTTTGGTTCTGCATACCTCACCTTTATGCAGATGATACACAACTTATCAACATCTACCTACTACTTTTCAAAACTATTCAAATAAATGTACTGTTAATAAATAATGATCTAGCTACGATTAGCCTTATAACTGTCTAAACATGAACTCCGGTAAATCTGATTATATGATAATTGGATCGCGATTATCATTACAATAATTAATGCATGATAATATAAAACTATTTAAATGAATCTATATTTTTTATTATTCCTCGCGTGAGCTCTTTTAAACACTCAGTACTAATATTTAATGAATCCTTGACTGGCACAAACATATTAACGTCGCATTGCGAAAAGGCATACAGAATTCTACAGAATATGAAAGATTTCGCTTAGAGTTTATAGCCGGACGTAAACTACATCTTGTTTAATCTTTAATTTAGTCTCTTTTCGATTATTATCAAACTATTTAAAGTACTAAGTTACTGAAGAGATTTGCAAATAAAATTCAATAGGTACAAATTGGAGATTTTAATTTATTTATGACTTTTAGGTACCTATTTCTCAGGCCGGAATAGGATAGGGAAAACACTGTGGAAAGGAGTCGGCGAGGGTCTAATCTGGAGGTTCCATCTCGGTCTTTGTCTAATGTGACTGTGGAAAATCCCTAAAAAACGTGAATCAGGATGGTTGGCCATTGATATCGAGCTCAGGACTTCCCAATGCGAAGACAACGCTCCACCAATGTCTAGTGTGAAACCATAATTTAAAGTTTTTCTTGGCAACAATATGGCGGCTTGTTGCCTTGAGTTTTGTTATTCTTTGTCTTTTGTGCTTTAACTCTTACATGGTTTTCACGTGTCTAGCTCTCATTGGTGGAGAGATTTTGCCGCGCTTTGGTAGCGTGGGTTGGTTCCACTGCTGGTTTGTTAAGGCAGATGGAGAGAGGAGTTCGGTGACGGCCTTCAACGAGTGCACCACGACGATCTGCTGCTCTGTGGAAGCGATAGTGCAGGAGTGTGAAGCGACGTGTAATACAGATATACACTATACACCCATACACTTATTACACTCATTCTACATACACATATTTTTTCCATTCATTTTACCATTTTACTCTCTTCCCATTCTCGTATTCTTCTTGCACCATATAATATCCGTCCCAACTCTTACGGCTTTAACCCTGATTCAACCCTTTAACACTTATTACCCGATTTTGATATTTTAATCACTTTTTTACCACTCTCGCTAAATCCGGTTGCATAAAGGCTATATTTAGTACTCTTTTTACTCAAATTACTACTAATTAACAAACTACTTGTATTAATTGGGAAGCAAATGTCCATTTGACCGCTTCCATTTCCTCGTGCAGAGGAGCCTTAAAGTGAAGTCAAGAAGTGAAGTCAGATGGATTTCGAATTCGCCAGAGGTGACTGTGTGATTTAACTGGAAAATTGAGGTAAAATTCCGATGGAATTTATTACGAAAGTTGATCAGATTATTGTAAATTATTGGATTGAAATTTGAATCGGAGTACTGTGTTGTAATATGGCTTTGATATGTATCAGCAAGTGAGATACGGAAAGTATTGTGATTCAATTATAAATCAAGTCGTATGTGTGGAAATACTAAAGTTAAGAATCACATAATTTGTTTCCTATTGAATATATTTCAATACTATGCTATTTTGCTATTATCAGTTAGTGATGAAATACCCATCTGGAAAAGTGTTATGTTTCAAGTGTTGAGATTGAATGAAATTTCCGTCAAAAATAGTACGGGATTAGCCAACTGTTCTGTTTCATATAACATGTTTTTTACTAGTGCAACATATTAAAACGAGGGTCTCGTAGTTTGCTAATGAGTTTAATACATATACTTGTTGAAGTAAAAAGTTCTGATGCAATGCAAGTAAAACTAATCTTCCCAAAACTACAGTTCCTAGGATGAAAGTTGGTAAGCATAGAGTATTTAATCAAATCGTACTGTCCTTTTCAGTGGTAAAATTGAGAGATGCTCAAGTTTGTAGAATAGGTAGCACCAGTAGTTTCTATGTGTTGTGTCATAGGAGTAGCCTTGTGGGAGTCTTGTTACGTCCTGACCTTATGTATTGGTACAATTTGGTGGCTTTATCCTATAGCACTCTCAATAATTACGGCATTAATATCTATGAATTATACTGCTTTCTGGATCAAAGTTGTAACAGATAAGGAGAACCAACCCATTTTCAGGAACTTAATTAGCGGAAGGTATACAATTTTATATATTATTAGTAGTACTAATATTCTTTCTTGATGGCATTCTTTCTATATATCTTTAGCAATGTACTTATTATGAACTCTATGCAAGTTTCATTTTCTAATTTCGTCTGTAGTTCTTCTGGTCACTTTCTAAATGTATTTTGTTGCACATTACACGTCCAGGAAAATTCTATAATTACGTCAGTAATTGTCGAATGACTACCACTTCCACAACGGAATCTATACTTTCCGAAGTGTAAAAATTTATTTAATTTTATTTATTATTATTATTATTTTTTGCTCCTAAAACGAATTCGAAGTTTTATTCTCGAAAAATAACGATTCTGTTCTGGGTGTCATTCGATGATAATGACGTAACGATGGGATTCCCCTATATTATTCATATTTGAAGAACCAGGCAGCTTCAATTTTAAACATGCTTCAAAGAACAAAATTGAAAATGTTTTTAACAAAGTATGTACTTTATATATACGCTCAAATTGATTTTCCAAAGTAAAATTTACAATATATAGTTTACGTTGGTTAAATAGTTTGAGTGTATGAATAGTTTGTCTCCATATAGCTCTTTAAGCTTCAGTAGGAAGTGCTGGGAAGCCTACACAACCGCTATATCCGTCTGTTGATAACTTTCAACTCAGAACTACTATGGCTACGAAGGTGGTTGAGGTGTCGTTGGAAAAATATTGACACAAGTTTAAAATCGTATAGACCATCCAGACTGGATGACTAGATCCCGAGATAGGAGGGAATCCATGTCACCTAGTAACTTACAACTGAGGAATACTAGGACCACGAAGATGATTGGAATGCCGTTGAAAATTATCGGCAAGATGAGTTCAAAGTTCAACCTTGTACAGATCATCCAGGCGTGGGACCTGAGATATAGGGGGAATGCATTTCCCCGCAATAACTTTCAACTCAGGAACCTACTAGAGCTACAGAGGTGGTTGAGATGTCGTTTGAAAGCTCGTATAGATGATGCAAGTAGGACGCCCGCTGCTGAGGTCTGGCGGTAACACAAGTGCACAGTTTCTCGACTGAGCTCCGACTTACTTCCTGTTGTTTCTATGCGGAAGTATGTTACGACCGTGATTTGTTGAACCACACTATTTATTCTTTAGTCTGTACTTTATTCATGGCTCGAAATTCACATGACATATTAGAAATCTTATTAGAAAATTAACCTACTAAATCATTTTAAATGGCCTGTTTAATTGGACAGAAATAAAACACATTCTCTCTTTTGTCTCCATTTTGCCTACATTTTGTATCTCTCTTATCTTGCAATTTTGGTGTAATAAACAGTGACAGTTTTGTTACGTGAAAGGGTAGGTGGAACGCCAAAAGTCGTAATTTAAGGCACAAACAATTAAAGAGAAATACATTCATTTAACTGATTCAGTTCTTAGGAACACCTCATCCACCCGCATCCTAAGCAGTACACAATCTGTAAAGCGAAGATAGAATATCCACGTCGTGAACTGTCTCAAAAGCTAAATTAGTTAGAACTTCTTTTTTCTTCTTCTTCAGCAAGTACTTTGAAAAGCATCTTCGTGTTCTTAGAATTTCCTATCTTGCTCCAGTCATTCAGAGTGGTTTTATGCCTTTATACCCCTATCTCTAAACAATATTAGGGAGGGTTCTTTAAAAGAAAAAGAAGGATGAGATTAAGAAACCTTTTCTACTTTATTTTACTAAAGGTTTGTTTGTTTTCCATTTTAATTAAGAAACATTTTCAGTGTTAAGGAATGTAGCCCATACAAGGAGGATGGAACACTACCTTAGATTCCAGTAGTCTGTTCTTACTGATAAACCCTTTCTCTGTCGTGTAAAATAAAGACGAAGGAAAGGAAACAACCGCACCCAAATGTTCCAAACAACATGTACAACATTCTACTACGGAAGTCATAAAGTAAGAATTCTTTCTTACTTTTGTTTCCATCAAATGTTATTGCCATCAAACATATATTTTAGTTTGGCTCCAGATCCGAGAACGATCAAAATTTGTTGGGTAAGTTGGTGGCTTGCGATCTACTCATGCAAATATATTTTGTTCATATTATATTCATTTACAATATTAAAAAGTTTTCAGTTTCTTTCCTGCAAATAATAATAATAATAATAATGGCAACCAAACCAGTCCTGTATGAGAATTTTCAGGGTTCCAGGTTTGGATCATATCTGGAGCATGGGTTCTTTTTATAACATTTCAATAAACTAAACCGCTTATTGAACTGAGATGAATCGAAGTTGGTGCGTGTGATCCTTTATTCGACCCATGCTCATGACAAGCGGACTTTGTGGTGGACAAACTCAGTGTGCATGCGTTTTCTCAGGGTTCTCCCGTTTCCTCCCATTTTCTTGATTCCACCAATTCACCCATCATTATCCATTCGGCCTGAGCCAAGGTTGCCTAAAGGCCTTAAATAAATTCAATTCAAGGACTGGAGACACTAAAATATCGCATAAAAACACCACACAAAGTTTTTATGGGGAAAAACATGAGGAAAACGTAATGTGTTAGGTTTATTTCCCGAGCTCGTGTGTTAACGTTGTGGACTTCAGATCAGTTCGAGTCTTGCTTCCAACCATCCTGAGTGAGGTTTTCCAGAGTATTCCTCAGTTTTACCAGACAAATGACTGAATGATAAAGTAAATAAGGCCTTTCGGGACTAATTTCGCCTTTTCCGGGAAGAGTGCTCGCAGAGAAAAGTTATTCCTCAGGCTTGTGACGGACTAAGGCCTTACATGCCTGAATACGTCATAAATGAAAAATAAGAAAAATTTGTGTCTTACAATTTGTATGTGATGGCTTATGAATTTTTGGCTTAAATTTTATGTTGCGATTTTCCTATTTCAGACAAGAGGGGAAAATGTTATGAAGCAAAGTTGCGTCGTAAGTTGAAGGTTAAGGAATTGAATCCTGAAACATTCAATTCTGAAGGAAGATTTATCTGGTTTACCACAGTAACAGCAGACGAATTTCGTAATTATATCTAGAACTGTTAAATACCGATAATAACCCAAATTCTTTCCCAGTGAGTTGCTGACATTTTTTTATCCATACCAACATTCTAGTGAAACAGGTAAATCCTGGGAAACCTCAGTTAGCATCGTTGGCCGCTGCTGGACTCGAATCTGCGTATCATCCCTGTGCCAATTCGAAGTGGATGACTGTAACTATCCACAGGATAGAAAGTTGCTTAAACGGAAAGTTTTTTTTTATTATAATCGTTTTGGTCATACCAGGTATTAATATTTTTCTTTAACAAATTAATTAGCCAGATGGAAGATACAACTTTGATACTAAGGCAACAATCAATTAATGAAATCAACAATCAAGCAATGTTATTCAATTTGTTGTTAGAAAATTCAAGATTAAAGAGAGAGAGAAGGGGGAGGGAGAAAGCATCTACGGAATTTGAAGCATCATACCGCATAACAGTCATGGCAATGGGAGGGAAAAAATTAACTGAATAACACATGTTATCAAGATGACTACTTAATTTTGATACAAGTCTCTCAAATACAAACGTGATATAAACATGTCATCAATCTTGTACTAGCATACGCCTTCGAAAGTAGATAGTTTCTTGTTTTTTTTTGTTTTTTTTTTTAATATCTATTACAAATGTCGGATGCAAGAAAATTTAATTAATGATCTGTTTCCTCTACCTTGAACTGAAAATTTCTTGTGTAATGCCCACTTCTATAGAAAGAAATACCTTTAATACTTTCAAACAATAATAAAAAAAAAAGAACTGACTACCTTCTTAGCTCTTCCCGAACCGCTATCTTCTTGAGGTCAAATATGAAATATAATGAAGATAGCAAATTTCTATTCCAGATGACTGAACACGATTCATTTGTCATAGAAACAACAAACAAACCTTGATTCGCCAAACAGCAAGAATGTGATATGTTTCGCGATTGGTCCCACGAATCATGTTTTGACCAAGACATCATTTGATGAAAGTTTAATTAATAGTATACTTCCTTCTCTTCCTCTATCAAATCTTCTTGTTAAACAAATAATTGAACAATCATCTCATTATCACTATCAGCTTTCATTATCTTGGAACAACAACGTGTTACTGAAAAAATAGGATGAAAGGGAAAAAAGAAAAGAGCTTATTGAATATTCTCTGTTGTGAATTGTGAAATGGACAGATCGTTGACAGCTGAAACATAAATTACAGTCAATATTAAAAGCATGTTGTTAGTATATTTAACACGTACGGTTTCAATTTGCTTTTTTTTCCTTCTGTTCTTTAATTGCTTCCCCATTCTACTTAGTCAAGAGGCAACAAAGGCGTTGCACCGTAAGTGTAAATGTTTACCTTCATGAATATGAAATGTATAAAGAGCAATCGTGGTAGCTGGGAGCTCACGGTACAAAAATTAAGACCTGCAAATTTGTTCTTTATGTGTACCTTGTGTTCCTCCTTCCTTCTAACCCTCCTGGTGGATGAGTGGCTTCGTCGTCTACGTAATCAACGCGTATCGGGTTCAATTCTCATTAGAGGCACACTGAACTTGGGGATTCCACTTTAAGCTTCAGTCTTTAAGACGTAATCTCGATTCGATTGAACGCATGGCAACCCCCCACCGAGTCAGGAACATTCGGAACACAAACCGATCATAATTATTATAATTCCGTCCAATATAATCATCAGCGTCAACATGATCACTATTACCAGAACAATAACCATGATAAGTTGTTCAGTAATTCAGTCCAGGCATTATCACCCAAAAGCTACTCGAATGGAACTCTGTTCTTGAACACTTGTCACCAATTCGCTTTACTTTTTCGAATCGGGCTGCGCGATTTTTGCAAAATTCTCTTGATCATCTTTGTTTTTAATTTACATTTTTATTATCGGGAAGTTAGATAATCAAGTATCAACATATTGAATTCGAATGAATACCTAACACGAGATAAGGCCCCAACCCCTGTTCCTAGCTCAGTAGCTAGTTTTGACTAAAGGATGGGCCTGTTATGAAGGGGTGAGGTTGCCATTTAGATCAGAAAGATCTACCCTGCCGTTTCAGTTCTGGACAAGTGTGTTGAAGAATCCAACTACTAGAGAAATAATGGATGGACACGTTATCAAAATAGACTTCAGTCGAAATTTTTCATGGTACTGGAGAACTTCTATCTTCATCATGAAGATATAGGCACTAAAATGTTTACCCGATTTTCACTAAGCTGACCTATTATAGTAATTGATTATAAGGCAATCTTTGCAGTAAAGGTCAGCGTAAGTTCGTAGTGCCACCTGTTACTCACTGGCTGAACTAAATACTCAAAACCGTTTTTCCAATGTAATCTTTGTTCTTTGCATCGCGTATAACGAGAAAAAACATCTAACCTGATTTTCCTAACCTGTCCATGAAATGAGTAAACTTTTGAAAATACGTAGAACGAAAAAATTCAAACCTGACTTTTCTATTTCCATGAATAGTGTAAAGTGAAAAATGTAACACGAACCAAAAGGGAACAGTTATCAAAACGCAAGTACAAAGAAAAAAATGTAAAGTTTATTGAGAGAAAGAGCATAAAATGTGGGTAGCTGTTTCGAACCCTGCATTTTCAGGACAACGATCCGACACTCTAGCTACTACACCAACAGCCCGAACTGACAAATTCTTTCATGCTCTTGCGGAGTACATCGATGACCAGAACGTCAACAGATGGCATTATTAATCGAACCTTTACTGCGGAGAACCCCTCCTTGATTAATATTGCCTATGCATTGAATTCCTAAAACATAATCTCCACTAATAAAATACAACAGTTACTAACTTTTTAATTTTCTTTTTTAATCCATTTTGTACACATATTGTTCGCAATATGCCCATCTTCAATATAAAGCGGGGAAAGAAACGAACTCATCAATTGGTTAAACCAGGGTTCCTCAAGGAGCTGAATAAACAAGGGTTTTGTAGCCTAAAACCAATTAATTTCACAGAAGATATTTTATTTTACTTGTTTTCATAATTACTAAAGATAATGTAATTTGTTGAATAGCTTTTCTATAATATACTTAGGATATTTATTACCAAATTCAACAACCAAACTGTCATGTTTTCAAATGAAAAGCAAATATTACACAAAATAAAGAACAAAAATATTTAAAACGTTACGAAAGATTGCTCAAGTTAACCGGTTTCAAAATGTCTGGTTCAATTTTTGTTATACACTTTATCAAGTTAATTTCAGTCAATAGTTAGGTACCTATCCTTGTCCTAAATACCACGTTTTTAATATACAGATTCTATATTAATTCGTGTAACTGAGAAACAGACCGGTAAAAGCGAAAGTTTTCAAGATATTTCCACAAAACCCATTTTCACACTGTGAAAATAATTTTCCAAAACAAAACTTTCACCACACCCTCCTTCTGGGGGTTCAAACTAAAAACTGAAATAGACCAAGACCGAGAGATTCAACAATATTTTATAGACGAATCTGAATCATAATCTGACTTAATTTCTTGGTAGTAATTAATAAAATTAGGCAAATAAAAGTGGTCCACTGAATTAACATTGATTTTACTTTTCAGTTTCAATTGGAATGAAGATAATTTGAAAACTTTCGTTTTTATGGATCTGTTTCTCAGTTACAAAAATTTGTAAACACTAAGTGTGTTTTTGTTTGTTTGTTTGTTTGGCCTGAAGTCCTCAGAAGGCTATTTAATACAAAGTGAAACAAAACCGCTTGTTACAAAAAAGAAAATTACTTTTGGGGGGTCGCCGAGGGAAGAAAGCACGGTAACATGTGGTCCCGGCATGAAGAAGGTTGAGAAACGCTGGGTTAAACACATAATTTGTTAATTAATTGAACTGAATTAAATCCATTTATGGCTTTTAGTTAACTTTGGTTGAGGCCCCAAAAAGTGTAGGGTAGATAAGTTGAGAAGAAAGCCGACCAGATCCGAGTTTGAAGCTATCATCACAACATTCACCTGGTGTGGTTGAGGAAAAGGAAAACCTGGACAAGCCTCAGTCAGAACGGTAGACCGTCGTTCGCAGCACTTTCTGATTACTAAGCAAACGACAAATTGTTATTCAGAATGACCTGGCTGCTACGTACCCTCGTTCTCGCAAACTCATTTACATTTTTCAATGTTTTCAAAGAGAATAACATGCTATACAGCCTTCTTCTTCTTATCTTAATACTTTCTCTTAGGGTCGCCACTAGACATAGGTTCTTGACGTGAATTTTGAATGAAGACGCGAGTTTGCAATAAATCCACGACTTAGACTAATCCCGAGGACAAGTTGCATCAACTGCTCCAACTCTGCTTGAAGACATCCTACTCCCCTGGTGGTGGCAGTGGAGACTATTATCACAACTTTCGTAAAAGCCCTGATCAGGATTAGCATACGATGAGAGATGATAATAGAACCACGAAGGCACTGCACCGTCTCTCACGTAACTACCACGAAAGCGTGTAATAAAAAAATTTGTATAGCCCGTAGGCACAGAACATTTAATTTATTGAAAATTAGTTCCAATTATCACAGCATTATGGCACATATCCACATGTACCCATGTCAAACAATCCAGCTAACACACTGTAATTGCTAAAAAAAAAAGTTTACAAAAAATGTTCATATAATAAACATTATACGAGACGTTATTAAAATATTCACTTATTTGACTTGTTTAACAGACGATTTTCATTGTAAAAGGACATTTTCTTGTTTATAAATAAGTATTGTGAGATTTCTTGCTAAATTAAAAAAAAAAGCTTCAAAGCTTACATATTTTGAGCACAATCTATCAGAAATTTACAGTTATCGCCTATTTATATCACTTCTAAGAAGAACATTATGGTGAATATGTAAATAAAATATTACATATTTCTTGGTTTCATTGCTTGAAAGCATAGATGACAACGATAAACATATGAAGGACACTCACGCAATGACCTAAGTTGAGTTAACAAGTTGGCTCGTCTATTTCATTTCTGCGTGACCAAATGTCTCCCCACTCCCCTTTCCTTTCCCTCCCCCTATCTTCGGGAAAACTGGACATTTCGGTTAAAAGCTTTTGTCATAAATAAGTCAGATCCATGTGTGACGTTAGCCAAGCAATAAGCCTATTGTCACTGTGACAAGTGTTGATGGATGGATATGGAGCTTAGCAAAGAAATCTATCCACAAATCCTAAATCGAAACGAGGTTTCTTTGCCCTTCCCTTATCCCCATTTCCCTGCCCTACTCACACGAAATGCTGAATCAGTCAAAGAAATCACATGCGTATGAACACACACACACACTATATATAGTTAGGTATACAGGATGTTTTAAAACTGACCTTTGTAAATCGAAGGATAAATTTCTCAGACAGTAATGAAAAACTTAGAAGAAATGTCGACACATATTTACACGTCGAAATGTGTTGCCAGATCGTCACAAATTATGTAATATTCATCTTCTCTGACGCTATAGCATTAGTCGAGTATTTCACTCTTCCCAAACACTTGGCTAGTTGTCTCCACTTCTCTCTGTAGCCATTTTTGGTCGCACTTCTGACATACTTCCAGCGTCCTTTGACTTCATCTCCTCTTTCATCTTCCTTCGTATATGTTTCCCATTAGTACCTTTTTTCTGCGTATTCTTTCTCGTCTTTTTCTCAGTAGATTCCCATTCTACCGTAGTTTTCTTAGTCTGTTCGTATATCTTGTTTCTGGTACAGTTTGTATAATTCTGTATTGTATCTGTTTCTCTATTGTTCGTTCGGCTGCATTGGTCCACTGCATATCGTCCTTTCATTCCGTCCATATACACTAGCACTGTCTTTACTATTGTTTAGTACAATTTTATCTTTGTTCTGTATTGTTCATGTTTTCATCACTATAGGAATAGACTAATTAAATGCTTTATTCGCTTGATTTATTCTCATCTATCAAATGAGGTAATATCAAGACAAATCGACAGTGAAAAGTGCAATAAGCTTGAACGTATTAATACTCTAGGTAAATTAACGCGTGTGCCAATAGTTTTCATGCATTTACTTCCTACAAAAAGCAAACAAATATGCCCTTTACACTGTTCGGTAGAGCAGACCACAGAACAGCAAGAGAATGTCTAATTCATTAAATTTGCGCTTGTGCCCCTTTAAGTTTCCACCGTCGAAATAATGAAACAAGACTTTCACAAAATTGTACACAATAGTTTAACCAAAGTTAACGATTAAATGACTCAGCTTTAAATGGGATTTCTATGTTTGTTTACCGCGCAATGTTAACTATTATTTTTTTTTTAATGTGCAGAATAACCTTTATGCTACAGTCCCTAAATCATTTTGCTCCTAAATATAAACCTTACCTACAACTTTGATTGCGCTTTCCTAAGCCGATATGTTTTACGTCATTTGTTGAGATATTTCGTCATGCGTGACGAAGCAACCCTACATTCCGGTGGGTTTAGCTTCGAAACAACACATATTTCATTTCTTCAAAGGAACTTTTATCTTGCTTTTCTCTGAGAAATTAATCTTTAATATTTAATTATTTTTTTCTAACAACCCTTTATTGGTTAAATGAAAAATCATGACCATATCAAATTACCATGGTAATAACGCTTGGAAACGCTGAAGAAGCTAAGTATTCCTATCTTAGAGGAATATCTATACAAGCTGTTTCGTTTTCCCATGTTACGCATAGTTATAACATGATTTCGAGGCAATGTTATAATTTATACGAATGAGGATATTCATAAACTTTCTCGGTGTACATTGCTATTGATCCACTCATTATAAAAAAAAAATTAATCACATTTGAAGTATACTGTTTTAGCTTGACAAGACTTAATTTCTTGACAATGATAAAACAAGACGAAAATCTTCTATGACATTTTCCTCTTACACATGACGGATAATCGTGACGGGTCGAAGTCAACAGTTACTAGACTGACCCATATAAAATAAACTTTTTACCTAGTATATATTCGTGGTTTTTTTTTTTTTGTTTATCGTAGCGAATTTTTTTGTTTGATATAAAATTGAGATGTAAGATTTATCAATAATATATTCTCCTACATTATCTATGACTGTTTCCCAACACTGGAGAAACTTTTCAACTTAACTCTTGTAGAAATCAGCTGCTTTGGAGTTCAAGATGTCGCCAATACAAATTTGAAAATAATTTTCGCTATCCAAGGAGTTTCCTTTGATATTGTTGGATTGAGAATGGAAAGGTGGAAATTTGAGGACTCATGATCGGGAAAATAAGGGCGAAGTGGAAAAAGCTTCGGTCGAAGCACCTAGATTACTATTTGGTCCTGTTAGCGGAGTGAGGGTGTGCATTATCGTGTTGCAGCAACACTTGATATAGTCTCTACGGAAGTAGTTCTTGAATATTGGACATGTTGTTATCAAAACAAGCCAGCAATAATGGTTTCGTATCTCGGAAGCAATTTTCAGTACTAGACGAGATCCTTGCCTCACGATTGCCTTCTGTCGATGGGCACTAACTATTGCACGCGGAGTTGCTCTTATGTTAGGGTTCAACCAATTATACTTTTTTATGTTGACCTAGAGGTAGCATTTCTCGTCACCAGTAATAATCATGTACAGGAATGATCAATGCTGTTCTTGAGTTAACCGATAACGCAAAGAAACACAAATGACTCCCGCTGATTTCTGTTGTTTTCGCTTAAAGCGTGAGGTATCCATGTACCAAATTTCTGAACCTTTCCAATGGAATGCAAACGATGCATTATGTTACATTCACAATTATCAGTACTTTAATTACTTTAAGAGTTTGAGAATTCAGAACTTTTAAGTTCTAGCAGTTAGATCTGATCTCCTCGTATCGAAAATTGTACAGTGTAAAACACGA
This sequence comes from Lepisma saccharinum, assembly GCA_022664845.1. Lineage (NCBI taxonomy): Eukaryota > Metazoa > Arthropoda > Insecta > Zygentoma > Lepismatidae > Lepisma > Lepisma saccharinum. Next base: position 61,306 of record JAGDQP010003868.1, on the reverse strand, counting down.
TTGTTCGATTTCTCGTACGAAATGTCACGTACTTAAAATTCAATACATTTATCATACGAGACATTATATCGTCTGAAGTAAGCTTTAGACTCAAACAAAAGATTACGTCGGAAGTGTTCGTTTTTCTGCAGTTGACACTTTATCGCTGTAAGAAATTTATCCCGGAAGTCGTCATCAGTTTTGACTCACGTGCGTGTCGTGAAGCATTACTGCATAAAGAACACTAACAAGCAGCAACTGGGGAGTTGCTTGCTTGGTGTAGTGCTTAAGGCATCTGATAGTTACTCGAGTAACTCGAGTTCGACTCCCGGCGAAGTGATGATTTTTTTAACTTTTTTTAATATAAAACGGGCCAGAAAAAGTGTTTTTACAATTTCGTGAAAATATAATCTAAATAGAAAAAATATAAGTAGCAATTGGGAGATATACAATTGGGTGTGAAAGAAGTATATGCAGACAAGTGAGAGTACGGAAGAGGAGCATGCGACAGCAATCAGTTGTTTGAGTGATCGCAGACACGTGATAATAACCAGTTGTTTGAGTGAGAGGTTCAGACGTGTTTAGTGATCAGTTGAAAACAACACAAAATGGTGGTAACGATAAAGCACCACGTGTTCATTGTTGAGTGTTATGCGAAGTACAATGCGTGGAAAACGTGTTCTGAACTGCTTTTAAGAATGGAAGTGTTCTGGCTAAACCTCCAGCAAAATCTGCAATGCAAGACTTAGTAGCAAAAGGGCGTGAAACGAGCTCTGTAGCGAATGAAAACCGTAACTACCCGAAACGAGTTCGAACACCAGAAAACATTACTCTAGTGAATCAACACCTGCAAAAAAGTCCGACAAAATCTTAATGCCGATTATCTGGGCAAGTGGGAATTTTCGTCGTGTCAGAACATTACCAAAAAGAACCCGTACCTTTATCCATACAAATTTTCTGTTGTGCATGAAATAAAGCTTGCAGACAAACCTGCGCGTGTTCAATTCTGCCGGTGGTTTCTGAATGAAGTGGAATCAAGACTTTGGGATCCTCAATTTTTCATTTCTTCAGATGAGGCCTGGTTCAGCCTGTCCGGTTATGCGAACTCACAGAACACGCGTTATTATGCATCAGCAAATCCTCATCATTACTTTCAACTGTCGTTACATAATCTTAAGATTGTTGTTTTGTGCGCAATGCTCGGTTTCCGAATCATAACACGATATCTTTCACCAAATTGTTAATGCTTACCGTTATGTCCACAATCAGTTTAATCCATTTGTTGGGTTAACTCACAGAAGATGAACGGCTGTATGGATATTTACAGCTGTAACAGCACACACCACACTTCTACCCTTGTCACGAATTCAGGAGGTGTTCGGTGAGGAGAGGACAGTCAGCAAAGGCAGTAAAATCTACTGGCCACTACGATCGCCTGATCTTTCTCCCTGTGATTTTTACCTGTCAGGCAAGTTGAAGAGTCAGGTGTACACAAATAATCCCCACACACTGGAACAGCTACAGCAGAACATTGAAAACACTATTGCTGCCATCCCTCAGGCAAAGCTCCTACGCGTGACTTACGATTTGATAAATCGAGCACAGCGCCGCATCGACGTCAACGGTGGCAATTTACAGCATCTTCTGTGAAGGGCTGTTCTCCTGTTCATTAACAAGGGTAATTTTAGTGTAAGAATTATAAACATTTTCCGGGTCAGTTTTGTTTTGGTCGCCCTGTATATTGACAACTTAAAATTTTACAAGTAAAAGTAGACTTATGGAAGAAACATTTTGCTTTCTCTTCGTATTAGTAAACAAATTGTACCATAGGTGGAAGCGCATTATTTACATTGGTATAAATGTTATTTTTGTTCCCCATAGTACATGACAACCGGCTACTCACAAATTATATTAAAGCATTTTTCCTGGAATCTGTCAAACTTCTACTAAGTTGTTTACATATTATTTATTTTCTAATAAATAAGCAGAATAAGAACTCCCGTTTATACTTTGAAAGTACAGCTACACAAATTCCCTTGGATCCAACTGACTGTATTGTTCACATTTCTCATATTAAGTCAAATATTACTTGTATTGAAGAAAATATATTAACTTTATTCGGACTTGATAGAAAAGCAAAGTTTCTTGATATATAAAGAAACAGCCTCAAAAACGAGATCATAGATGAACAATGGTTATTTTCATTGTGAGAAAGGAGGGGCTTCCAAAAGAACGGAAAACGTAAGTAATACATCCGCTTTATAAAAAGGCAATAAACAGGACTATAATAATTACAGCGGAATCTCGTTACTCTCAACATGCTACGAAGTGTTAAGTACTAACCTACTAGCACGCTTAAGCATGTATGAAGATGAAATAATTGGAGGTCACCAATGTGGATTTAGAAGAAATAGACCTACATTTGGTCAGATTTTCGTCTTGAAACAAATCTTACAGAAGAAATGGAAATACAATGGGACTGTTCACCAGCTGTTCATAGATTTTAAGAAAGCTCATCATTCTATCTTCTTTCTTTCCGTCTTTTCCAACCTATCTGGGGTCAACATTTCTGATGAGTCTTCTCCACAACCAAAGTAATTCCGAAAACACTTGCTCAGCTAGTGCGAATGTGTCTCAACGACCCCATAAGCAGAATATGCATAGATAATAATATGCCAAACAGTTTCGAGATTCGCAGGGGATTGAAACAAGGTGATGCCTTGTCAGTGGTCACCACGACTGTTTAACTACATTAGAATATGCGATTCTAAAGATCAGAGAAGAAATAAAAAGTCGCTTAGCATCAGTGATATTTCTATTCAGTCCTGAAACTCCTAACCTCGTGATTAACATCAAGAAGGTTCAAATTCAAAATATACAAAACGATTATTGACTAAGACTATGAATAATAAAATTATGATGGTTAAGACGTGCAAAACTCGGATGGGTGGGAAAACGAAGATTACATTTTGTCGTGGTGGAAAGATCGGAAAATCCTTTGAATGACTATATTAGAAGGGATCTTCGTGAGGTAAGATGTTTATGACGAAAACTGGATTGAACTTACCCAAACTAGAATATAATGACGAACGTTTGTTACTGCGCGGTGATGAACTTGCGAGTTCCGCAAGCCATAGAATTTGTTATTATTATTATTAAAATATCAAGTACAACTATCTGAAATTTTGCTATAGAGAGTGTAATGATAATGATGAATATTTTGTACGGCGGAAGATTTGTGATCTGCGCACGATAACCTATGATTTTTGTGGTACCCTGTGGTTAAGTGAATTTTAAATTCCTTGTCACTCACTGGGAGATTGAACCCAAAACCTCTTGGTTATAAAGTGACACATGTATATACAAATCTAGCGTAGATACTATTGAAATATGCAGAATACACAGAAAGAGCGTACTTGGTAAGTTTAGAATGCGAACTACTTTCTCACAGGCAATAGTGCTTTCTTTTTTTAAAAAAAAAAAACATTTTGGGGACAGGCTGATATCCAGAAAGTATTCGGACACAATTGTGAGAAATGTTTGTAACTGAATGGTATCTGGTTTTATTTCATTGGTTAGACAGGGAACAAAGGCCCAAGAGCATCATTCATTAGTCACCGCGAGTGTCAACTCTCAGTAACCACCGTACTCAACGTCACGTTAAATGCAGGTATGCACACGTGAATTCGTACCATCGGAGAGGTGTCGCATGTCAACATGTGGGAAAGTGTCCTATGCCTGCTTCATCTAGACGGTCACTTCGGCAGAGGTCGCTGTTTGTTGAGGATGAACCAGGAGCAGGTGTCCAATCATGTTCCACACATGCTCAATGGACGAAAAATCAGAGGATCTTGCCAGTGTGGGTCACACATTTACATCTTGAAGGGCATGTTAGGTTACAGTTGCGGTATGGTGACTAGAGTTATCGTGTTGAAAACGTCCCTTTTCAATCCCGTTTGAATGACAACACAATGGATGTTATCACCATTCTGACGTAAATGTTCGCCGTCGTGGTGTTCCGGACAATAGCTAGAATGCTCCTGTTATAGAAAATCCCTGCCCAAGCCATAACGGCTGGTGTCAGTCCGATATGTCGATGACGGATGCAGCTTGCGAACGCTTTACCAGACCTCCTCATGACACGTTTGTCCAGCACTGATACCGAAGCAGAAATGATTCTTATTCGTAAAATCACAGTTCCATTTTCCCTCCAATGATCTCTAGCGTGACACCACTGAAAACAATTGACGGTAAACACACCCGAAGCTGCACCGCGAGAGCGCCAGACCGTTCAGTACGTTTTGTGCTGTAACGCCACATCTCAAGATGGCTGGAATTGCAACTGCAATTGTCCTACAGTACCCCACGGTCAAATTCTCCGGTCTTCTTTCACACTGTACGGTAAGCGCCCGGATCCGCTTCTCGAAGGCCTACCACATGACCTCAATCAAACTGGCAAATTGTCCATATAGACGTTGTTGTCGCCATTTAGGCATTTCATATACACGTAGTCGCATATTTCGTATTTGCGGCATTTGCTACGAAACACGTCACTGTTTATCGAGATATGACATCATTTGTGACGATACTGCTCCATATTTGGTTTGTCTGTAACTCCGGAATTAGGCGTGTTTGGAAATCTTTTCCAAGAGTACTTCCTTCCTGTGTTTTAGTTCGAAAAATTTGCACTTAAATTTACGAGCATCAGTTTTGCAGCATCCCGTATCATCGGTTTTCAACTTTCGAGAAAGAGTAAACCGGTTTGATTCATGTTTAGTTCTGATCCAGAGACAGAACTAAAGGAGATTAAGTACCGAAATAAAACATTAGAATCTCTACCCCATTTAGCAAATTCTGTAGCTAAAAGAGGAAAATGAGAACAGACTGTTTCTTATTGGGCTTACTTACTGTACGTCAGAGACAGAAGACTATTTTCTACTCGTTTTCTTGAATTTCCTACGGCTCGTACTATTTTCATATAAATGAATAAAGTATAAGGTGATGCAGAAGGAAGCAGAAATAAACAAGAGAGGGGAATAACCTAGAACGAAGAAAACAAAACGTAAACAGGAAAAGAACGTTTCATTGTCACGCAGCACTTGTGATTCACTCAACCATTTCCTCGCAGATTGCACATATGAGTCACAGTGACAATCACACCTGTTCTTCTAAGATTTATAGTTCGCTTTTCTTCCCCCTCTCCCATTTGTTTCTCCGCCTCTATCACGTTCACTACATCACTGGCTTACGTCTGGAAGTGGCGTACATGTATTGTATTGTATGGCAGCCTATTCAGAAGGAGTGCATTTGGTATCTGGACACGTAAATGCGGACAGAAATGTAGATTGCAAAGGGAGGGAAAGTAGGGTGTTTACTATAGATCCACAAATGATTTTTTTTTTAAAGAGTACGAGACAGTTTGAAAATATTGTTATCAATCATTCAATGAAGCCAGTTTCTTCCGAGAAAAATCTCTCAGAAGTGGTATTTTTTAATACAAGGGGGAAAAGTAGGCTATTATCAGCACTCGGTTTCATAAACAAAGTTTTTTTATTGTAAACTTTTCGGAGGGAGGTAATACACGCGCGGTCACCACCTGAAAGTAGTAGCTAATGCAATTCAGTTCCTAATGCCAGCCAGTTCCTAATGCCAGTGCTAAGCAAAAGTTATAACGAACGATAACCCCGCATGGTAGTAGTACGAACTATCCTTGCTTGTCATATACTACTGAATTTATAGGACGTGTGTGACCAGATCTCATCTACTGGCAAAACTCTGTTTGTTTAGCCAATAGTTGGCAGCACGTACAACAACACATTTGTATCAGACAAAAACAAAATTAAACACTAAAAGAAATGCAAATTATAGTGTTGAGCTGCAATAAACTTGAATGTAAATGCCAGAGCATTGCCCGCTGCATCTCTAGCTGCGTGCCCAATCAAGGAGAAATCGCGTGTAGCGTAGCGCCACGAATTGACCGCTAGGTGGCAGGCAAAGCCCAGGCTTTTGTCGAGTTGTTCTGCTATTCTAAAGCATTAACTGATGCCGTTGCAGTATGGAATTTTCATTTCTGTAGGGACACAGAATGATTGTTCTAAAGTAAAAGACAAATATAGTGGCTTATATATAAAAGTTATGTGTGAGCAGAAGTCACTCTTCGTTGTTTTTATATTTTCCAATTATGCGAGCGAGAAGAAATGGTGGTAAATACAATTTTCTGTCGTTAATTTTAATGTATAATAAATATGCGTCGTGATGAATAAAGACTCAACCCCCAACCCCCGAAGACAAGTTGCTTCGACTGCTCCAACTCTGCTTTCGATGCCTAGCTTTCCCTCTGTTAGTAAGAGTGGAGATTACTCCTTACAACTTTGCGTAGAAGCCTTATCAACGGTTTAATTTCAATGCTAAAAGGTAAAAGAGCCAAAAGACACTGTACCTTTCCTCACATCCCTAGAACGCGAAGCGTGATATAAAAAATCTGTAATTCCAGCCCGAAGGCAAAGCAACCAATTTAGTAAAATCAATTGCAAACAAAACCTCAATACATCTCTTATATACGGTATATTAGTCAATGAAGCTTTAATAACTTCAAGTTCATGACAAAGAGAAGCTGGATAAATCTATCCTCGAAATATTTTCAAAGGGTAATAAGAGTATTTCTCCCCCACCAGAACACGAAAATTGCCCCCACTCCGATAAATCTCCCCCGCCCGCGAGAGGTTACTCTGGAAGAAACTAAAGTTCTAGCGTTGTTTTCATAGTTTATAGTACCTGGACGATACTCAATAATTCACTGTAGTATGGGAGACTACACTATAGGAGTGTAGCCACGGAGGGCACAGGAGGCCGTGCCCCCAAATAGTGCATGCGCCCCCCTCAAATGAAAATTGGGATAATACCGTAAATAAAGTGAGTTTTCGTACACGATACCTGCAGGTCAGTCTATCTGAAATCGTTCAACTTGGCTGCAAGACCCCTATCAAAATAATAAAAATATTATTTATATCCTTTGTATAAGAACAGTTCAAAACAAGTAATATATTTTTTTTTACTAATCTATTAATTAATGACAGTTATTTTTGTATTTCGGCGCATACCAAAATTTGTGTTAATAGACGGTTATGCCAAATGTAGTATGTGCGGACTGGTTTATCATAGGACATTCAAACAAAAACCATTCTTTCCTTCAAAATCCACTTGATAATTTTAATCCTCTGCACGAAAAACCTAAAACGTAATCAAACTGATCAAAATGGTATCCAAATGTGATTGCTGAAATAGAAATAAATCTGGTTTTCAGGGCACTTTTTCGCCGGAAGGGATTGAATATCAAAGTTGATTTTTTGTGCACATATCCCGGGTGCTTGTAATGTATCACAAACCTTGATTTTCAAGGTTTATAGATGCCTCTTTAATTTTTTATGATTTTTTGAAAATCCAAAAATTCGTATTTTATGCATATTGAAGGCCCAATATCTCTGCTGGAACAAAATATAAAAATCTATTTTTTTTTTCACAAGTTATAATTATATTTATGTCAGAAGAAACTACGGGAAAAAATGAACTTTGATGTTTGAATTTGAAGGGAGTCACAAATTTGCAAAAGGTTCATGGGCGCTGTGGTAAATGTTATATTACCACCAGAGTGCCAAAGAAAAATGTGAATACGTAAAGTAGATCCTGAAATATCCTTGTAAGATAGTTTACTTGATATATATTCAGTGTTCAGCTGACAACATAGCTGCTCCGCATTTCCACTCTGTATTTTTTTCAGTCTATTATGCAGCCAAGCCTATTGCAAAACGTTGACGCCTTTCTATGTGTGAAGTGCTTATACAGCTTATCTGTTATTACTTAAGCAAATAAATTATCATTAAAGTATTAAAATCATTCTTCATAATTCTGATGGTAATAAATAATATTTCCTTTAACAACCATTTTTATACGAGTTACCAAAGCACGCACGAGCCTTATTCATCTCCAATTTGCAAATCTGTAACTCCCTTCAAACTCAAATATCAAAGTTAAAATTTCTACTGTAGTTTCTCCTGACGTAAATGTATAATGGGCGAAAAAAATAGTTTTTTTAATATTTTGTCCCATCAGATATATTGGGCCTCTAATACGAAATTTTGCATTTTCAAATATTCATGAAATACCTTATTAAGAAAACATATAAGCCTTCACATTTTGTATCCTTCAATATACTTTGATATGTAATCGTGTGCAATCGTGTGTATGCTATTGGATGGAATGTTTTTTGTTTGAATATCCTATGATAAACCAGTGCAAAGAAATTACCTTCTCTTTAAACATCAGCTAACATCTGCGCTGCAGTACAAAAATGGCCTCTATTAATAATTCGGTTGATATAAAAGTAAAAGAATACCCGTTTTGAACTATTCTTATACAAGGGATAAGAATGCACTAAACCTAGGTTGAATAATCTTTGAATTACTGTATTTTGAATAAACACGAAGCATGTAATACTCATGGATATTTGTAGAGGTGCCCCCTAAGTAAATATCAGACCCCCACGACAATTTGTCTGGCTACACCGCTGCTACAATATGTAACCATTCCACTGTACTCCAGCTTGTTTTTTTTCTTTTGAGTCATCGGAGATGAATTGCCCACTTTTTTATATTTTTCTTATTTATAGCTATGAATGGAAATCTACAGGAAAAAGAAAGCATTCCAAATGCAAGGTACATCTTTCAGTATTTCTGTCTGGACACTAGATTATATAGTATACTGTAGAAGATACACTGATGTTTGTAAAGTAAGAGCCATATGGGAATAGTACCCCACCATCCGGGTAAAACGCCCACCGTCGAGGGGTAATATGCCGATGCACACCAACACTATAATAAACAAGGTTGAAGGTCACAGCAATGGAAATCATGTTACGATAGAAGCTAGTCACATTACAGGACAAATCACAAAAACTAGTCTATAAAGCATGAAGTTCATACTACTTCCTTGCCATTGACAGGCTTGAAAAATACATAACAGAAAAATAGTTGCCGACGAGACGAGATTTAAACTGTCTCGCTCCGAAAATATCTTGTCCAGAGAGTGCCTCGTCTCGAAAAGATGTATACTTTGCATTACGAGAGCTCTGTCTTGTCTCGTTTTCTATACCTATTTTCTCTGTCTCGTCTCGTCTCGTCTCGTGGAAACACTAAAAAATACATATTAACCGAAAATACGAAATGGATAAGCTTGTTTAGCTGCATTCTAATGGTGAGATGTAAGTTTGCTTTGCACAAAACAATACTGACAACATTGAACAGTCTTATGGAAATATTAAACTAACTGAAAATAAAAAGAATATGAAAAAATGAAAAATATAACACTCACTGAAGGAAATGAACTGCATTTACATGTTCCTCTTCTTCTAAGACAGGGAGTGGAATTTAGGACACATATTTGGAAACGATGTACATACTTCATGGAGATACATAGAACAAAGAATGCACTTGATCCACTCATATACGAACATAGGCCCCCTACGTTTATAATAACGACCACCACAGATTCCGCAATAGTTATCTTCATCTGTATCAGATGAGTCTGTACGGTTGAACTTTGACTGTGTGACTGTGTATTGTATCCCGGTTTCAATTATATAGGGTGTTAAAAACAGCGTGGGAGATCTTTCAAACGGTTCTTACTCGGAAACCACGGCTTCGAAGAGAAAATATTAAAGAATATTTTAGTATAATTTTTGCGTGTGGAGAATAACCTCCCAAAGTTTATCAATGTATTTTGGAATCACCCTGTATAGGGAAATACATATCAGTAAATGAAGAAAAATGGAGCCACTGCTCCCCCTTACTCCTCTCAATCGCAGGAAGCACCGTAAACATACCAATAACTATTTTTTTGTATGTATTCTATGCTCAAAAGTAGTTGTCAATCTTTCGTTGTTTCTCATCTCTATTATCCCTATCTGTAAGCAAGTTTAACGTACAAAGACCAAAAATATTTTGTTGCGAATACAAACTACTTTTAGATGTTAAAGCAAATAATAATATATATTATATTCACTAAACTTTCAGTACAATTCACAGCTTTAAAGCATACTACCGTGTTTGCTAGAATGGGAATACGTGGCGTAAAACGCCCACGGGCCATTAACCTCGACGCCTAGTGGGCAAATCACCCCGATGTCAAACACGATAGTTTCAGTTCATTTAACTTCCAACCCTGCATGGCATGGCGTCTACCCGCTATTGCATCAGAACAACAGAACCCTACTTTGTGTAACGTACATTCATTGGATTCGCTAATACAACAGTGTAATCATTCTGTCTCCCTAAATTTGAAACATTCAAAAAATTTTACAAGTAAAAAGTATGTACTTAACACATTTAAATTAGCCGGCATGTCTTTTTGGTGTCACCTTCGTCTTCCATATAATTGCGCCTTCACTCAATCGTATCACTGTTGCTATCTCATATTCCCTTCCGTGATTTTAGGGGGTGGGCATTTTCCCCCACTGGTCATTACACCCCCACTTACTCTATAGAATGGTACGCAACAATAGTACACCTTTTCCTAAAGCTCTTTTCCTGCTGACAATAAAATTATTAATAAAATACAACTCTATACTAGTAGCAGACTGTAAGAATGATTTGCTCATTTTCCTCCTTGTCTTTATCGATGGTCATTTCCTCTAGTATGCTTTTCACAGTCTACAGACAAAACTATATTTTAAGAAAGATTTTCAAATTTCATTTGCAAACAAAACACTGCCACTTGAAGAAATAAATAAAAGGAACTTACCCTTCTTCCAGCTTCGTTATTATGAAGATTCATTAAACTTCTGCCTTGTTCTTTGGATCCTCTTTTAAAATTTCTTTCTCTTTCCCGGACGTCAACAAAACCCTGGGTGAATCTGTCAATACAAACAAAAGATAAACTTAAATAAATATAAATTTTGTAAACAGTTTCTCAAATCCGGGTCGCCTCAATTCACCTAATTCTCAATTCGCCTAACCAGTTACCTCATCAAATTATGACAGATAAATTATAAGACGTGTCCGCTATTTTAGGTGAATTAAGAATCCTTAATTCGCCTAATACTCAATTGGCCTACAATGGCGGACAGTTAGAAAAAAATCGCGCGCACAAAATAGAATCGGAACCTTAACATCAGAAATGTACTTTTGGAATCGCCACGTTTGTTTGTTTGTTTTGGTTTAACGTCCTGTGTCAACACCGAGGTTATATAGGACGGGACCTACTGTTTAAAGTGGGATCCGAACCACTACTCGGGTTTGTATCCGAGGCTTTAAGCTCCCAGCGGGGTTTCAACCCGCGATCATGCGCGCAGAAATTTATTGTACTATTTACTTTAACATTTATTTCCTTGATACTTTACAGGTGTTCGGAACACTCGCAAACCTATAGAATTTGTGCAACAGTTCTATTGCTCTTCTGGACGGCACTTTCAAATGTGTCCCTTCACTGTTTGAACAGCTATACACTATTCACTGAAATACATGGGGCAAACATTTCCACTTTTATATTGTTTGCTTGCTAGCAAGTCCCAAGATACTTATGCCAGGTTGTTTCCCCTGATTAAACAAAAAGCAGAAGCAAATGATATGAACTTTATGGTACAGAACATTCTTCTTGACTTCGAGAAAGCAGCCATGAACGCGATCGCCGTATGTTTTCCTAGTGTTACAGTTCGTGGGTGCTTCTTCCACTTCTCACAATGCATCTGAAGGAAGTACAACGTTTGGGATTATCGTGCTTATACAAAGATGGAGAAGTTCGTAAGTGGATACGTCGCTCAGCAGATCTGGCCCTTGTTCCTCTGGATAGTGTGAGCGAGCGAAGCATACCTTTATGTCCAAGAAAACGCACCAGAAGTACAGCAAAAAGACGCCTTTCATGATTATATGGTGGATACCTGGATGGATGACTGTGATGCTTTGTTTCCCCCGTAAGTAATTTGTAATATTTTCGTTGGAAAAAAATGTTTTGACAATTGTGTTGGTTATTTTCGTTTTGCATTTGGAGGATATTAACATTAGAGGTATACTTTTCATTTGAAAACGATAGTATTTGCAATGACAATTAATCGTATAATGCAATCATTTTACAAAATTATTTTTACCGTTTCATTTGAATAAAAAGATGTGACAAGTGGGTAACTTCACTAAGGAAATGTTTTAACACTTTCAATTTCAACAATTTATTTCAATGTTTCAGTACTTTTTGATGCTATTTGCTATTGAGGTGCTCGCTTTTGTTTCTAGAGTGATATGAAATCACTACGAAGATACAGAAGACAGAACTACCAACAGGATGGCAACAGCTCCAGGCATCATCCAAACATTCATTGAACAAATGAAACACGAGCAAGCGGAGAACAAGACCATCATGAAGATGCTCGAATTAGGCCACCAGGGAGTAGCTTAGAAAAAGAAGTGGAAACGAATGAATGATCGACTTGGTGTCTTAAAGAAACAGACTCAGAAATGGTGAAATAGGTATATTTTCATATTTGGATGCGGTGTCATATTGTATCCATCTAGAAGGCTAGATTTGCTCGATACTTAATTTACTGGTGGAAATGACTTCAGAATTCAATTTATATAAATGTATGGTAAAAAAAAGTAGACTTAATTAAAAAAGAATTATTAGCTTTCTCATTTTCGATTTCTGGTGTCAACTGAAAAGTTTCGATTTCTCTAGATAAAAACTAGGGAATACAATCGAATACAAATTTCCCTCCAATTTTGTGAGCGCAATTTTTCTAACTGTCCACCATTTTAGACGAATTAAGGATCCTTAATTCGCCTAAAATGGCGGACTCATATCTTATCATTTATCTGACATAATTTAATGAGATAATTGGTTAGGCGAATTGAGAATTAGGCCAATTGCCCCTACTTCTCTCAAATCATTCAACAGTTGTTATCTACCACGTACAATTAGCATATATATATATATTTATTTATTTATTTATTTATTCTTAACAAAACGACAAAACACACTTTGTTAACACCGCAATAACATTATTCAAAATTTCTTGAAGCCACTAGAACTGACAATGCGTTGATTTGAACTGTTGAACACATTTTAAAAATTACTTTTGAATAAAACAGTTATCTTGTAAGACTAAGTGGAAATGAAAATGGAAATGGTGGGATTTGATAATGTGATGAGTCCTGGACTATAAAGAAGTAGGTCTTCAATTATTTTCTCCTGGGGTCCGGATTGATGGTAATATGACGATAAAAAGGTTTTGGCGATCCAGATAGTTAGTAGACTATGAATAAGACAGGACAGTAAGATCGTAGCACAGTTGGCAAAGATTGACTGCGCATTCAAGAGGTCCTAGGTTCTATACCAGCAGCCTACCATCCTGACTGAGGTTTTTCCTCAGTCACACCATGCAAATTACGGGATAATACCTTCAACTTAGGCCCAAGGCGACTGCTTCTCACAACCTTCTCGGCTAGAGTCATGCCTAAATGCCATAAATAAATTCAAACAGGGCAGCAGGTTATTGGTTACGCAGTGTAATTTTGAGGAATAATTACAAAAAATAAAAATGGTGTAAATTAGCATGAATTCACATTACACTTCTATGCATTTCAACTAGTGCAGTGTGTACAGTGTACACCTATTTAATACCATCGAAGGCATAACATAAAATGTTAGTGGAGAACGTCAAAGTGTTAATGTATTTTGTAATTTCAATATTCCTATTGGGATTTCATTCTGTCTTGCAGATAAGATAAATATTATTTCACACATTCTCTTGACGTCCCGGCGAGGTCATAAACAAATTAAAATTTGTATTATACTGTCGAGGTCCGGGGAAAAAATGCTTCGGGATCCGGACCGGAGTATGTGGATAAGTGAATTTACTTGTCGCTTATAGTCAAGATGTGCCGAGGAGAGCTGAAACGGGTCACCGGGTCATTCGGGTTAAGTTTTGGACCGGGTAACCAGATCACCAAAAGTGACCCGGTTTCAGCTCTGGTGCCGATCCCAATTCATGGGGTGAATGGGCAGGGACTGGAATTTGAAAAACAAGAAAGAGCAGAGGGGAGGTGCTAATCTTACTATTTTCATTCACTCTCTACCTTTCTTCGTGTAGATGAAAAGTGTGTTGGTTTCTTGACTGTGCTGAGTTAGGTGGCCCCGGAGTAACTAAAGTAATACGACAAAAACGAAAACCAATGTCCTGGCTGTGTGAGGGACACAGTATAGGGCAGAAAATGGGGAAAGTACCGACCAGGGCCTTACTTAAGGTTCTATCCAGTATTCACCTGGTAAAACTCAGCGGAAATCATGAAAACCTTCCTTATTCAGAATGGCGCGGGTTTCGAAGTTCATGCCGTTACCACCTGTACTACGGAGACTGGGTCCAATTTCTTCGATTATTGTAGATGAGGAGATACAATAAAGTTGTTCGTGTTTATGCAGATAAAGATAAATTTATTTATTTGTCTGGATGGTAACAGCAATACAGCCTACCTCGGGTGTCTATTCGGTGGGCAACGGTTCCTGGACGTTCTTTATTCTATGAACCAACATTCAACATCAGCAACAAATTTTCTTTATAATTAAGAGATATGTTACGAACAGCAGCTTATTAGACGGTTGTTTCCAGCTACCTTTTATGACTCGTATGTCATGTCTGTGAACGTTCAGTTACTCACATCATCATATACAGGTAGAATTAGTAGATAATCTTTACAGACGCAAACAGCATTCCAAGCCAACCCAATGTGCATGACACGGCTCCTTCTTTCGTTAGTGGAGATAGAGGAATCAGACGAAGGTTAAGAACTCGGGTGAGATTTGATCACGTTCAGCTGTAAACAACGCTGGTTGGACCATGCTGTGTGACCTATGCAAGGCACGTAATGAAAGTTCTTTTTTTAAAAAAACGTTTTCTTTTCTCTCTTTTTGGCCTACATCAATAACTTAACCATTGAATTTCACTATGTACATAAGACACAAAAAGAAAAGTAAGGAAAAATAAAACCCACTTTAAACAAAAATAGAATAAAATGTTATTGAAAAAAAAGAAAGAGTGAGACGGGGCATTTCAGTGCGTGACGACTTTTGGCGTCATGTTAACAATTGGTTCATGTTGGACGAAACTGAGTGCGTATGGAGAAACTACTACATGATCACAAGTCATGTCAGTCACCAGCAAGTTGGCTGAGGTACTATTCATCCTCGTTTTAGTGGACACAAAAGAAAATAATGAGTCTGATTTATTTTTAGTTTGTCCGTCTGGCTGTAACAAGTTGGCGACTCAAGCAAAAGCAGAGAGAAACTGATTTCAGTTTTGAGTTTCAGTTATCTCGATTTATTGGTTCGTTTATTCAAAATCTGGTGACACTAATTTGGCAGGTTCTTTTGAATTGGTTAGTTTCATCCATTCCAAGAATTCATACTAATATTACTATGCACACTTCAGTACGATGTCATCAGGGCCGCTGTATTTCTTTTTTCTTTTTCTTTTTAATTTTTCGAAACGTTCTTAAGCGGTTCTGGTACCTGTGTGAAATTCTAAAGCTTTTTCACTTCGCTGCATTGATCTTCAGAAAAAAAAAACCTGGGAAAATACCCCCCTCCCCCCAAAACAAAGAAAAATCTAATTTACTTTTTATAAACCAAGAAGATCTCTTCGAGTTTGATCGTAAAGCTGGAATTTGTTTATCTTTTTGTTTTTTCCTCTTCAACGGAAATAATACTGCATGGTTCGTCCAATTGTGACCAGTGTTGCTTTAGACCAAAGCAATTATAAGTATTCCATACGTCTAACTTAAGGCTCCTCGGTACTCCCTCACCCACTTTTAACATTTTTTTAAAAGATTTCTAAATCTAATAGTATTATCAACATTTTAAGAAGATACATCTCTAGTACTCACAAATTACTATGAAATACAATGGACAGCGATCTCAAGATCTTGCCCGTTGATTAATGATACGATGTTAATTAAATAATGACGTCATAATCCTTGACAACGAACCAATCATCAATGGACAAGATCTCGAGATCGCTGTCCACTGTATTTCATAGTAATTTGTAAGTACTAGAGATGTATCTTCTTAATATTTTGATAATGCTATTAGATTTTGAAATATTTTGAAAAATGCTAAAAAAAAAGTGGAGCCTTAAGGTGACCAGACGTCCCGTATTAGCCGGGACAGTACCTTTTTTTTAAGCATCTGTCCCGACTTCTTTTCAGACATAAAACGGGACACCAAAATGTACTGTTTTGACAATTGTGTGAGTTCCTACAGTATCATGTTTGAATTTGCTGTTGTCAGCATCACTGAAATCTCTTATTTGTCGGCACAGAATTACAGCAAAATACACATTTGTCTCTACAACTCAGCACCTCCTTTTGGTGAAGCTTTCAGGTCAGCTTCCACAATTATATTATTTATCTAGTCTCTACTCGAGGCAGAGATCTTTGCTTACGCATTTGGGTAGAAATGAAAGAAGGAATACACCTTGGACGGAAATACAAAAGACTCAAGATTTCATTCGAGAAGTCACTCCTTCAGTTCAGATAGATGAGACGAGTACGTGTACATCAAGCAGTACGTAACCTCAGAAATACCGAAAAAATGAAAGTCAGAGAAATCATCTCCTAGCGAGTGTTGGGTAGCAATTATTTCGCATTTTTATATCAACAACGTACCATATTCCAATTTTCTTAAGATATTAGCCTTTCTTCTTTGTTTGCTTGGAACAAATGTCCCTACTGAATGGGTCTTTTCGTACATGAATGGATTATGGACAAGTAAAAAAAACGCTCTTTCAGTTCAAACTTTGAAAGCCATGTTGGTTAATAAGGTTAACTTCACTCACACCTGTGACGACTTTTACAAAATGCTGTGTGAAAAGAAGGATGTGTGTGTTGAAGAAAATACATTCATCGACAAAATATGAATAAAAGCGGATGTGAAGGAATGAAGTGAAGTACATGTAAGTACACATACTATTTATTTATTAATTTTAAAACATCAGTATTAATGATCTAACATTACATTGTATTTATTTAGTCATTTTATTTTGTCCCGTTTTTTCGCTAGAGAAGTTAAATAAATGTCTCGTTTTGCTGCTTTAAAAATCAGGCCACCTTAGTCTAACTCCTCTATCAAACCTGGACAAATTTCTCGTTGGTTGGCAACTATAGTTATGGAACAAGATGAAATAAAATTTTCGCTCAAAACATAGCCAAAGAAGACCAGTGTTGTGAGGTTTCCGTCGCAATATTTCCCTCAAAATGCTGAAAAATTTCCCAATTTCTGTAAAAATTACGAAAATTAAAACAAAAAGTGCCAAAAAGAAAATTCCCCGTTTTTCCCTTTTTAACCTTCATGCTGCCCAGATTTGTCCCATTTACCGGGAAATTTCCCTCCACCTGACAACACTGCTTCGTAGGAAGCTCCGTTAGAACCCAAGGAATTTGATAAGAATGAAACAATAGTGATAAAGGTTTCTTTGTTCTGTCAATAGCGGGAATACTACTGTCATTAATATCCGGTTCGCTCTACAACCCTAAAAAATACCTCTGTACTTGGCGGTTTGCCGGATAATTTCCAACAGGGGCCCATTCTACTATGACAAAGGGGAAATTAATATATTTCTCGATCGAAAGGAAGGAAATAGGGAGAAAAAAGAAACCCCCGTACAATGAGACAGAGGAGGAGAGAGAGACGTATACATTATACGTCATCTTGCCCTCTTCCCCCTCGACTTACGCTGCACATATACACACAACCTATTTTTACAAGTGTAGCGGAAAGTATAGCTTTCTTCTCATTACAAGCCTCATACGACGATTTCGACCACCACCATTAGTTCTAATCGGAACGTTTATCATAGAGTAAACGGGGGAGAGTGGGGAACTGAAGGGATCACCGTAGCGAAATAAAGGACAAAAACAAATGTTAAGTCTTCGCTCATCAGTTGAGCGTAACCTAATTCCGACAATAAGCATTAAAAAGGAAGGGGGAAGAAGAAAGAGAAATGTGTGGAATATGTGTAGTAATTCCTATTACACGCTGTGACAACACAATGAGTTAAAAAGAAATCTGCAACTAATCTTCCTTTCTGCACGCTACATAGGAACGATTGCGTGCTTTTATTAAAAGTATGCCTATGTATAGCATATATTGTATGTCTGTATATGCATAGTTTTGGTGCGCATTCCCTTACTTGATTACTTGGATTCGAAATGTTACACGATGTGTACTCTTTGTAAAATGTAATGCATGTATCCCCCATCACGATATTACAACAGCCACAATTTGATGATAGACTTCGATAATCATGTACCTTCTCATTCTGAATTGCTATTAACGTTCTAAATTAACTGTCAGCCACTACGAACGGGGCCTAATGTTTTCTTGTAAAAATAAAGCTCTCCCAATCAACATACTCCACACTGTGTTTTGTAATCACGTAATTGCTCTTAATGACGACCATATGATATAAAGGTACTTGGATCTCAGGAATCTTAGAATGTGAAACTCGTTTCTGGATCTTTATTTCGGTTCATTGAATAGGCACAAGAATTTGAATTGAAACAATGGCCTTTACGCAACATTAAGCGCAACTCAGGTTGCTTAGGATAAGAGATGGAAAGATGTCTGCCTAGGGCCTAGTTTGAAGGTGTCGTTCCAGGATTAGCGTGTTCTGACTGACGAGAACTCTGAAAAAAATTCAGTAAACTCAAGATCTTTCAAATGTGAAGCCAATTCTATACCAAACGATCTACGACTGCTCAGTACTTATCTTTCGCTTATTTAGCCTAAGTAAAGAAGATAAGTATGGCTTATTACGATTTAATTCTGGAACATACCCTCTTCCATAAATGGCACAACAAAGTGCCAGTTAAATACTGCCAGGAGATTGGAAACATTTAAGGATGAGGCTACGATGAAGGTATGCCTCAGACTTTGCCCAACTCCAGTGTGGGGTGAGAAATAATGTGCAGATGGTACACGGCCTTGTCGTGTTGTGAAAAAGAGTATCTATGTTGAGGGGTTTATCAAGCTTCCTTACGATATTGTAATGATTTGTGGATTCGTAGTTATTATATTTGCCACAGGAATCAAATTCGAGTATCGCTTAAGTACATTTGTTCCCAGGGAACACAGCATCTAATACATTGTAAAGCATGTTTTCGCATACTTATATTTAGTATAAGGATAGACCGACAATGTGTAAAAGAAAGTATTTATTCTGATCACCTTGATGAAAGCTAACTAATTGGAAAGAATCACAGACTCTGCTCCCTTTGATAAAATTGGTTACTGAATTAAAACCCATCTGAACATTCTAGATCTTGGACACAATGCATTATCAAATTTCTCATACGAATAGTATAGTTATGCCTATCTCTAACATATTTGGTATGCCTGTTTAGATATCATGCATGTCAAAGTATTTGGCATCCATTTCGTTTCCAAATTTCCACAATCACATTTGTAAAAATGTCGAACGATAAATAGTAACAAGGAAATACAATATTCTAGAAATAAGTACTCTTTCAATTGTTTTCATCCAATAATAACATCTTTTCCGCAAGCGTTGATCCAATCTCTGAATCACAGAATAGTTCATTGCTTTTTCTAACAAATCACTTCCCTACTGAAAAGAAAGATACGCGTATATACATTTTCTCTAAGAAAATGTAGCAGACAAAAAGTATTAATGCCGTCGAAACATTATAATTGGAATGTTTCCATCATAGTATAACAGCTCCATCGTCAGCATCGTCATGAGTATCAAACATATTAACTTTGCATTAACAAACAATAATTCACAGGCAAAATCATAACACTAATAACAATAATACTTATCTTTTAAAATCCAGTTGATTTCATTCAAAGTTCTTTTTAACATAACAAAGAATTAGTTTATCAAATAAGTTACAACTTTAGTATTTTCTTCTTAGGTAAAACTTCATTTCATAATTGAATTAACATGCTTACTTAATACCAAGCATTATAAAGTGTAAACCATTCCATCATGATTCGTTCAATAAATCACAGTTTCATAGTAAAAATCACATGTTATTCTAGTCACAGTCCATATCACATTCATTCATCATACTTCTCCCTTCTTCAGAAGGGAGGTGACTTATTAGTGAGAGTAATGAACCATTCTCTGATTCAGAGATTGGATCATAGACCTCATAATAGTTAGACTTATCACGCTTCCCCATTTCTGGCTGCGCTAAAACTAATGGGTTTGTGTTGAGAGCGCGTGATTTTGAATCCATCCGCTAGGTAGCTCTCCCATCGACCTCATAGTAGAATATGACGTCTATGGCAAAGCTACCTAGCGGATGGATTCAAAATCACGTGCTCTGAACAAAAATCCATTAGTTTTAGCGCAGCCAGAAATGGGGAAGCTTGGTAAGTCTATCTATTACGAGGTCTATGATTGGATCAACGCTTGCGGAAAAGATGTTATGACTAGAAGAAAACAAAATAAAGAATATTTATTTCTAGAATATTGTATTTCCTTCCTACTATTTATCGCTCGACATTTTTACAAATGTGATTGTGGAAATTTGGAAACGAAATGGATGCCAAATACTTTTACATACATGATATCTAAACAGGTATACCAAATATGTTAGAGATAGGCATAACTATACTATTCGTATGAGAAATTTGGTATTGCATTGTGTCCAATATTTAGAATGTTCAGAGTGGGTTATAATTCAGTAACCACTAATATCAAAGGGAGCACAGCCTGTGCTTCTTTCCAGTTAGTTTGCTTTCATCAATGTGATCAGAATAAATACTTTCCTTTAGGCATTATCGGCCTAACCTTATGCTAATTATAAGTATGCGAAAACATGCTTTACAATGTATTAGATGCTGTGTTCCCTGGGAACAAATATATGTAAGCGATACTCGAATTTCGATTCGTGTGGCAAATACGAATAACTACGGACCCACTTATCATAACAGTATCACCTCAAGATATCCACTGCAAGGAAGCTAGCATTCGGTTCGAATACCATAAGCTGCACGATGACTTTTGAAGAGCATGATCGCTTCAGATATAGTGGAACGTTCGTGGAAGGAAATTCCGCGTAGGAAGAGCGGAAGAGACAACCAACAAGATGCTAAATTTATGAGGAAACTGCAAAGATTATGCAATAAGAACATGCTTTAAGAAAATGGAAAGCTAATCGAAAAAATGAAACTGAAGCAAGCAATTAATGGACGAAGAGTAAGTATTCAACAAGGAATGAGCGTCAAGAGTTGATAAAGAATTATAAATTACGATAAAAAATTAAGAGAACAATGTTAAATGCAAAAATATAGTAATAACGAAAGAGAGATTTACGATTAGATAAGATAAAATGAATTATATGGGCAGTAACAGCACTATGGCTTACGCCCATCCCGTAGAGATATTTACGAAGAGAAAAACCAAGAAGATGAAAAGGACACTAATTAGGATGTTCTTTACATAAAAATTGAATATTAAAAGATATAATTTACGTAAAATGTCGTTGAAGGAAAAGAAGAAGACGTATGCAACTCGTAGAAAAAAATGAATGAGACTTATCAAAGAAAAAGTTCTATTCAAGGAACTGTGGAGACTGCAGCAAGAAATATTCCAAGAGTTCTGAGAAATAAGTGTGTGATCGTGTACGGTTGAGAAACGTGGACTGTAAAAACGAGGAATTTGAATTTATTTATAATCTTTAAGGTAAAATTGGCTCAGGTCTAAGAAAGAATAGATTCCTGTAATATTTCGAAATGAAGATCTAGAGAAGACTTGAGAACAAATGGATGGACAGAGGAGCATGGAATGGGGATGTATGGAGGACGGTAGAAGAGAATACTGCTAAAGAACCATTACTAAAAGAAAATCAAATTCAGTTGGCCATATCCTAAGATGGAACTATCTGTAGAGGAAAATTATAAAGCACGAGAGAGAAGGAAAGTGAAGAAAAGAAGAGGATGTGGAATATGAACAAAAAGAATGAGTAACCAATAGTTGGAGAGGGAGGCAACAGACAGCGAGACAAAGACGCAGGTTATCCATGTTGAACTGATTCTAACACATAACCATCAAAGAATAAACAAAAATATGATAAATTTTTAGCGGCATCTTGTTTGCAATAAAAAGTAATTAACTAAATTCAAATATAGGGAAGTACAAGACACATGTTATTTTCTTTAAGTTATTCCACTGTGTGAATCACTTGTACTCGTAATTTGCATTAGGGTCATTCCATAGCAAATCAACCAATAAAAAAAAATAGACCTTAGGTTTTACAAAATGTATGATATTCAGTAATTATGTGCTATGCATCAATATGATCAAAAATAAAAAAAAAATCATTTTTTGTCACTTTTGATTTTTGACTTATAAATTGTTAAAAATTAAAATTCATCGACTGATTTTTGACGAGTTTTGAAACCTCTGAAGACCCGAAACTCAGAGACTATTTGTCCTAGACAGCTTAAACTTGCACCATTCGTTTCAGAATTTCAAGAGCTGTAATTTGATGTATACCTGACTTTATTAAACTAATCTTTATATTAAAAAAGAATGTTTTTGAATAACACAAAATCGATTTTTTTAATTTTTTGAAAAAAAAAAATATGTTCAATGTGTTTTTGATTAGAATGTATGTGCCAAATTTCATGATGGTATTTCAATGGGATCACGTTGAAAAAAGTTTTTCTAGCAGAAGTACCCTGCTACTTATGCAACATGCATAACGTGTAAAATTAGCTTAAACGGCAGTACGTATAATGGTTTCTAGCAAAGTAAATTTAATTGGTTAAAATGTGACATACAGTATCTTCATTTCATTTCTTATTGTAGAACAAACGAGCCGCTGTAGTTCAGTAGTAGAGCATTGGCGTTGATTAGGGAGGTCGTGGGTTCGATCCCAGCGACCGACCATCTTGACTGAGTTTTTTTCCAGGTTTTCGTCAGTCAACCAGGCAACTGCTCAGATGTCCCGGCCGACACCTTCCGATATCCTCTCCCTCCCCTATCTTGGCCTGAGCCTTAGATGCCTAAAGCTCATAAATAGAATTCAAATTAAAAAATATTGTAGAACAAAATTAGTCAAAAGTAGTCAGTCCAACCTGATCTCTATATTTAAAAAAAGGCAGTAAGAATTATTAGTTTGAAATTATTTAGTTATAGACTAATATAATCTACCACTTTAGTATTATTATTATAATAAAGCAGTAAATATGGTGACAAAAGCAAAGTGACAAAAACATGAAATTTTGTATTTTTGATCATATTGATGCATAGAACATAATTAGTAAATATAACACATTTTGTAAAACCTAAGGTCTAACATTGTTTTTTATTGGTTCATTTGGTATGGAATGACCCTTATTATCATTTCCTTGAACAATTCGATGTCCTACTATTTTAATTAATGTCTATTTTGTGATAGCTACGCAGGATACTTAAATTACCTTATTGAATTGCAGTTTCTTGAATCCAACTCTTGATTCGATTCTCTTTTAATATAGTTGATGTTTACGGAAAAGAAACAAAAGAAAAGAAATAGCAAGTCAAATGGGAAATAACGAGAGCGGCATTTGTGAAAGAGTACAAAACGCTAATAAATAACCAGGAAAAAGAATATTATTATTTGTTTTTATGCATCGTTAAACGTTCTAATGTAGCAAATGATGTCAACCTCTCCTGTTAGCGAAACGAAATCCGGTATGTTTCCAAGGTTAGTGAATTGTTATGACGCAAGATAATTGTTATTTTGATTTTCATTACTCATCGCTTGTCACAATTTCTTTCTCGTCTGCTGTTTTCCTGTTTCCGTATTACTTAATAGATATCTCTGTATTTAAAAAGTAAGATGTGTATGTGTATTTACCAATTTCTGTATTTAAAAAAGGACGAGCGTCTGTAGTCGTTATCAAAATAATGTATTATTCATTATTATCTGCAAATGCTTCCCACTAGAGATCGATTCCTATCTTCGAATCGATGAGTGATCCAAATATCAAATATCGGAATATATTATTACAGGAAAGTGGGGGGATCGTGCGCACCACGTTTTCAACGGTACGAGCTAGAGAATGAGCTTTCGATTCGTGCTACCACCTAGCAGTCGTCTCAGGAACTACTATCGCACTTGGTGTTTCGCGCCAGTTATGTGTGTGACGAGTGGATGTTTGTTTTTCTGCCCTTTGTCGTTTTTTTTTTTAATTTAACGAAAATAAGGAGGTATGTCTTACATTTTAACTTTATTGTTTTGAATTATGCTTGTTTCGATAGTGTCTTGTCTATACACGGGTCTACTTGATACTAGATTCATTTTTTAAGTATTTTTTCTAGAAAGTAAGATATTTTGTAAGGTTGGTGTGGGGCAATGGTGCGCTTCGAAGGAAGGGTTCGCACAATTCCCCTGTATATGTGATTGAATGCGCACAATTTCCCCAAACGACATTAAAGGTAAAACAAGTATTAATACCAAGGTTTTAATTTTTCTTTTCACAAATGCCCAGAAATTATAACTGAAAAACTGAGAAGAATTCCTACTCTCAGGATAGTCCGGAAAACGCTCTGGACGCTATTAAAAAATGAAGGAAGAAAAGTAAGGGAATTTGGTAGATACTTCACCATACCTGAGTCTACTTTACGGAAAAAGGTTTTAGAAAATCGTGATGTGCCTACTGCAACACGGCGTGGAAGAAAGTCAACGTTTTCTCCTGAAGTCGAAACTGACTTAAAGGATTATGTTCTAACGGTGGCAGAGTTATTCTACGGGTTAACTCCAAAAGAATTGAGATGTATAGCATTTAGATATGCAGAAGATAACGAAATTGCACATTATTTCAATAGGGAACAGGATGCAGGAGGTAAAGACTGTCTGTATGGATTTTTAAAACGAAATCCCGACGTAACTCTACGACAACCTGAAGAAACAAGCTTAAATAGGATTACTGCATGCAATGAAGAAGAAACGAAGCTATTTTTCTCAAATCTTCAAAAAGTTATGGACGAATTTAAATTTGAGCCAAGGCAAATCTACAACATGGATGAGACAGGCATCACGACCATTCCGATTTATGCTGCGACAGGTATGAAGAGAATTGGTGCTGCTACTTCAGCAGAAAGAGGGCACACAATAACTGGTGTTTTTGCTGTCAACGCTGCTGTATCTTGTGTTCCTCCAATGCTGATTTATCCGCGGAAACGTATGATACCTCAATTGCAAAGGAATGATCCTATCGGGTGCTCTTATAAGTGTTCGAAAAATGGTTGGACAAACGCACAATTGTTTAATGAGTGGCTATTTCACTTCCAGAAACATGCAAAAACCCACAGCAAGTGACCCAGTGCTGCTTATTTCAGATAACCATGCAAGCCACATTTCAACTGAGAGTTGAATTGAGTGAATTCTACAGGAATAACCAACCACATTCATACGGTATCTCTGCCACAACGCACAGGTTGCAGCCGCTCGACGTAACATTTTTCAGTCCATTGGAAAATGCATTGTACAGGAAATATGATCTACATTTAACTACAACTGGCCACGAGAGGGTGACAGAATATGATTTGGCTGAAATCCGAAATAAAGCTTTCATAAAAGTTGCAACAATGGAGAAAGCTGTTTCAGGTTTCCGCTCTACAGGGGTATTTCCCTTTAATCCCGACAAGTTTCAGGATCATCATTTTTCTCCTGTTCAGGATGTTACACTAGTTATCGCTGAAGATTCTTCGTCTCCTAAAGGTTCAAACAAATCATGTGGTCTTTCAAAGTGCAGAAAAACAGTGCAGAAAGACTTAGTGCAAGAAAATATGCATCTAAATTCTGATGATACTGTGCCTTCAACATCTGCTGCAGACTGTGATTCGAACAAATCATGTGGCATTCCAAGCAGTGCAGACAAAGACTTACATGTTAGGGGAAGAAAACAGCCATCCAAATCTTGATGATCCTGTGCTTTCAACATCTGCAGGAACTAACTCCTTTCTTGCCTTTGCCCCAGTACGATTAAGTCAAGAAAAAGGGAATACCAAACTGTAAATAATTCTTGGCAAGCAAGACAACATTCAGAAATTTGGACCAGTAAGCCCATCAAACGCAAGTTAGAAGAGGCCCAAAAGAAGAAACAAGAAGTAAATAAAAAGTTGGACAAAATAACGGGACACCATAAACGTCCGCGTGAAAAAAAAAAAAAAAGCACCAAGAAGCTGATATGGAAAAGACAATTTTCAAAGTTGTATGAGCAGGGGCGTCGTTAGCTTTCTAATTCTGGAGGGGGGTTGGATAAATTAGAATCAGAATCTCTCTTTTCGTCAAAAATTATATGTATACAAAGTTGTCAAAAGAATAAACGTAAGCTCAAAAGTCCTAAATAGATAGGCCTATATAAAAGATACTAGACCACTTTGATGTACAATCATTTTCTTCCCTTTTTTTCGCAAAATAAATTCAGGTATTAATTAAGCTACTATCAATGCTTGGAAATTCAATCTAAAAGTATTCAATAAAATCCAGTAATAACTATAGAGTAGGGTGAACAAGTATCTAACTCGCTTGCATTATAAATAGGTATGTGGCATACTAACTTTTGAAAATATCAATATTTTCTTTTAATATGTAGCCTTACAGTACTAGTGTGGTTTCTCTTTTCTTTTTTTATTATTATAAAAATAATTTTCAGTGTGTATAACAGGCATACAACAATTTTGTCTAATTGGCAGACAAAAAGTGAAGATTAAGTTATATTTAGGGTAATTATATTTAAAACATAATAATAACCATGTTGGCAGTATTTACGTATGCGAGTAACATGTAATGAAAAGTAAAAATCTTTAATTGAAATTGAAGTAGGAACATTAAGTGAATAACAGATATACGTATTAAAAACTGGAATGAAATACACTTGCGTAGAAATTGCACAGTGTCCTTTGTACACTAATAATAATAATGATGGGAAATAACAGTTTCTAAAATAAAATAAAAACATAAGCAAGTTATAATACAGTTCGTATTTCACTTCTTATGGAAAATTTGTGACTAGATATGTCCGGTGCCAAAGACTATTTTTCCTCGCTCGTTTCTTAAGATGAATAGTTTAGCCACGACTTCATCTTTAATCGTATCGAATGGTGAGTGTGACATACAGCCATATAAGTCTTTTCCGACTCATTGAACCACGGAGATAAGTTTTCAGCCTTCTTACAATTACAGCACTAACACTTCTTTCCGCTTCACAACTGGAGCTGGGTAAGACAAGCAGTAAATGTATCAATGTTTCTACATTCTTCGTAACTTCCTTTTCTTCTAACTGAAGAGCCTTGAAATCAGTTACTGCTTCACTAACACTGGAAAACATTCTGTCTTTGTGAAACATTTTCAGTTCAAACTCAAGTGACTTCGTGTTCAATTCCGAATATATTTTTTTTTTAGTTCCTAGCAATCTTCGCCAGTATTTTAGGCCTGTTTGGTCGAACCGCTGTCGGCCATAACATGTTAAATCTACTGATTTCATTAGTCTTGAGACGGTTTGCTGCTTTCCCTGTAAAACAACGTTGTCTTTTCTAGCAGCACTATCACGTCCAATACCATTAGAAGATCCAAGAAAGTTAAACCATTTTCGAAAACATGAAGTAAACCACTTGCCTCCTTCTTCATCAAGTTCTTGAAACGTTTCCAGAACAATCTGGTATTACAGAAAACGGTGTTTTGGGGATTGCCCCTGTTTGGTCGCATACCCATCCAATGTCCAGCCCATGGTTTGCACTCCTTACCTGGGGGGT
The DNA here is from genome assembly GCA_022664845.1 of Lepisma saccharinum. Classification (NCBI taxonomy): domain Eukaryota; kingdom Metazoa; phylum Arthropoda; class Insecta; order Zygentoma; family Lepismatidae; genus Lepisma; species Lepisma saccharinum. The sequence continues at coordinate 33,519 of JAGDQP010003868.1, read as the reverse complement.
TACCGTATCTAAGGCTAGACATGAAAATCTTAACACTAGCTGTTTTTATATAGATGCTACCAATGAAAGGTTAAATTTGATAATAACAAAAAATATATTTTACCAAAAGATTAAAAGGTGTTAGTAAACACAAAATAAGATAAAAGAAGATAAGACAACACTTTTTGTGCCCAGTATATTTTCTTTCTAATATATTTCTCTTTTACTTTTTGCTTTGATCGTGCACTTCCTGCCTACTCGATTTCCAGGCGGTGTTCTGAGATTCCGCCTTGGCTGAAGAAAGTTGTCTCTCGAAAGAGTTTCTCATTTGTGAGTATTTAAGTATTGCCAGCACATGCGACCTAGACAATGGGTTTCGAACTTTTGACGTGTGTGATTCCAGTTTTTAAACCAAACTGATGCAAAGGCTTTTGAACTATCACTAGACCTACTAGGAATAATGTGAAGCCAGTTGTAGTCATTAAACGATAATGATAGAAATCTCAGACATCCTCTTTTCACGGATTCCACAGGATAGTTTGAAAGTTCCACAGTTGGTTGGTAAGGTCTATCACCATCATGTTCAATGTTAATTACAGTTTCGTCATTTTTTTTCTGTACGTACGTCTTTACAGGGTTCGGGTTTATAAAATTTCCGTGTATCGTCTTCTGTAGGCTGGTGTATTGTCTTTTGTACTTCTTGAAGTAAATGTGGACACTTTTCTGACGCACACGAAGTTGAGACACTTGTATCTTCAACAGGAGTATCCGAATAACAAACTTGTTCATGATGGGACTAAGAATTATATGATGATGGGAGCAAACAAAGTAATTCTATACAAACTACGCAACACGAAATAATCACACAGAAACATACGGCAGGCTAATTGGCTACTGCTATTCTACAGCCCTCTAACACAACCACTACGCAGAAAACTTCATTTGTTTACACTCCACCACAGTAGGACCCGTTGCTGACTGATTACAAATTGTTAATCGCAAATCGACATGTATTTTTCTTCCACTTGAAAGGCGCCTTCCATTGTTGCAGGGCTTTTTATGTTTATCATTTCTGGAATTGATTATTTTCGTTTGTAAAGTAAACAATTGTTAATTGTTTGTTAATATTTTATTTTATTATTTTGAATAATCAGACTTAGAATTAGCATAGTTATAAAAGGGGTAGTAGCTTGGGAGGTAAGGAGAGGAAGGGTATTGATCTGAGGGGGAAGGGGCGGAAACAAAATAAAATATTTTTGTGTTGCACTCGCATAAAAGAAAACAATGTGACCACAAAGAATATATTTTTGCATCTCTCCTTCTCCCAGCATTGTTGCGGTGACTTTCCTTGCTCAATTGTGAATCAGTGTGAGTGTAATACTCGCGGGAATTGTAAAAGCTAGGCTCCGTTGAAGTGACTGATAGTTCTTGTTTTGTGCTCCGCGAAAGTATTTCTGTGCAGGGTAATATTTTGTACTGGAAAGTGTTTTGTTGCGTTTATTTGTATTTTTCATAAAATATTCCAGAGTGAGTACTAGTGTATCGTAGTGAGAATACAAATGTAAATTACATTATCAAAAATTCCTTGTGTCAGCAGTTTCCCCCCGCCGTACATACACTTTTATATACAGACATTTAAAGTTTTAATTATTTTATTTATTTTCTCCCCTCGTTTTTGCTCAGTGTAGAAAACAAACAAAATACTTTAACTGGAATTTGAACGTACCGTGTTACGACAAATATTATAATAGTTTAGGTAAGGAAATCAAAACACACAGTTTTCAGCATATCATGCAATCGAATATTAAAAGTTTTACTAAAGATATGACATTTTTGTCTTTAAAAATACATTTTTATGGCAAAAATTTGGGTGGGTCGCGAGATTTCCAGATTGGAGTAACAAGAAATTGTTAAGTCGAGCAAATAACAAAAGTAAGAATGTTTTCGATAAAAATTGGTAATAAAATGTCTATGTCCACTTTACAAGTGTCGACGACGAACTTAATTCTTCTGATGGTTAAAAAAAAAATCCACTAGAGGGAGAAATTTCAACTATGGATTTTTAGACTTCAAAGAAGTAAACAAGAAGGTATTGTGAAGCAGAATCACACTAAAATCAACTACAAAATTTGAGCGTTGGGGTAGTTTCTGTCGAGATGAAATCTGACACTTCAGATGCAATATTTACTGTTCTATAGTTCCACTTCTCGGTAGAAAGAATGTAGGAAAGCAAGTCTTGGTCGCTGCTGTGGCGAGTACAAAAATTAATTTATTCATATTGAAATTAACTCGCATTGACACTGTTGAGTTAGTGAGTGATGTTAGTTGAGTTTGTAATAATTATGAATATTTTTTTATGTGAAAAAGAGAATAGAAAGGATTAAAATATCGTCAGTTTCTTTCTTTGTTTTCACTTCATACTCTTTTGATTTAACGGTACAAATATGGCTCTCATTTGCTATAAAAGCCAAGGTCAGTTGGTAGAACAAGGATTAATGACTGGTCATCAAGAAGAATGTCATGGAGAGTCCAAAATTCAATGGTGACAAATTGTATTTACGACAGTGTTGCCAGGTTGTTTAGAAAGATTTTAAACTCAGTGCAATGGAAACAGTAGGGAAATAAATGCATGGAGGTGGTGGAGATAGGACTAAGCTGAGAGTGCCGAAAAAAGACTACTTGGAAAATCTTGCATGTTTCTTTCAATCCACCAACATGTTTGTTCCCTTTGTTTAAATATTACTTTCTTTGTAGGTCTGCCACAACTAACTAACAAATTTTGTAGAAGTAGTAAATATTGAGTTTTAAAAACGTAGAAAAAGGAAGGAAAATGACGAAATCAATTTCATTTGTGAAGATAAGTAACTTTTTTATGATAAGAAGGAAAATATGAAAGAAAAGCTAATAAAAAGTACACAGTGAATCTACCATGAAATTTCCAAATGAAGAAAAGTAACCGAAAGAAAAGGACCTTCCAGTTTCAGAATCACGGGATTATAAAGAGACCCGAGGAAATCCCGGTCGCTGAAGTCAAATCTGAAATCAGTTTTTCTCTACCTGCTTTGATGGTTGTGTTACAGACAGACGGACAAATAGAAAAAGAAATTATTTTTTTAGTGGGAGTAGGGTTCCTTAACAAGATTTTAGTTTAGATTAAACTAGAGCGTCCTTTTCAAGCTTAGGGAAGGTAATATTAGCGGTTGACTCGATTATTCATCTCGAATTTTGTTCTTAATTTATTTGTGGCCTTGGGGCATTTTTCTCAACGCTATTTTTCTCGAGTAATTCCGAGTTTCTGTGGAGTTCATCAGGAGATTCCTCATTCGGTAAATCAACTTCATAATAAATTTCTGTCTTTGAACCTAGGCAATGCAATATTCCTCATACGTAATCTTCAATTTGCACAAAATATGCATGAAACCAGCAACTGTCTGCTCGACAATATGAAAGCTATCGTCACATCCTCCTCCCCGTCGAGTGAAAATTATGCTCGCAGTTGACTACCTAGAAGTACATTGTCAAAAGGAATTACACTTTTTTGCACACATTTTCTCTGAAATTGTCATAGTTTTGTGAGCAAGTAGTGTAAGAATCTGTACGAGAAGTACTCGTAATTTATCTTGTATTTGCGAAGAAAATATTTGAACATTCGTTAACTTTTATAACAGCAACTTTTTGTAGCCTACAGAGTTTGTTCACAGTATGTTCTTATAACATCAGGAATACTCTTTTCACATGAACCTTCGTCAATATAGTGTGTTCCTAGTATCTCACTTTGGTTAAGGTATTAATTAACTTATAACCGAGACGACTTGGTTTCTATTCTAGCTTCCGCTAAACATTTTTGTTCATTTTCTCCAAGATTCCCAGAAACGTTTATTAATAAATCAGCTTTTCCTTTTATTAAACCCCCTTTCTCACAACTCTCTACCAGGGATTCAGCCATGATTTTCAATTACGGGGGTGTAGAGCTAAAATTGGGGGAAATAGAGTTTTCCAAAGTTTCTGTCGATTCTTACAGGCAAAATTTTAAAGTTGGGGCAACATGCTCGAAATTTTGGAGCTGTGACCCCCACCATTGTGGGGTCTAGCAGAATCCCGACTCTGCGCTTTTAAATTTGACACATTACATTTGTCTCAGTTTCTGTGTGCAAAGGGCACACTTAGGCCTAAAGTTTTCAAGAACTTCCTTTCTTGCAGTGTAGTGAAAATACAAAAAAAAAAAAAGAACACGGTTGGTTTCATGCGATTGATGTCTTAGTAGCATCAGGGTTGCTGTGTATTTATTGATTATGTATCGATGTACAATAAATACATAATAACGTTATGATGTGACCACTGTATCTCATATACCTTCTTTAATATCATGTAAATACTGTTATTTAAATACATTGATGATAGAAATAGGATACAGAACTATGATCCAACCAAATATCAGATACGATTTTCGAAATGACTATTGATACAAAACTTGATGGAGTTCGATTAGATTTGTCCCATCTACGCACATTCTCTGTACCTTAATGTTAACCAATAACATTTGTTGATGGAAAGTACGAATAGACTAATTGATGAAACAATTTCCATTCACTCATTCGATATTCCTTGCAGTGGCGGCTCATCAGGTGAACTTGGTGAAGTTCAGCTTCACTTATTATTTTGATACACATTAACTAAATAGGCATTAATAAGTATTAATTGGGCCAAAAAGTGAGTGAACATCATATAAGATCGGAGAGTGGCATTATCAGTATCCTGTCTAAGTCCAGAAATTATAAAATAAACATTAACGAACAAAGGTAGGAGGAATGTGTTGATAGAACTTCACCTATTATTGTGTCACGAGCCGCCACTGATTCCTTGTACAGAGACAGATTTGAAAACGGTGTGTTAACATTCAGATAAGACATGACGACGAGACTGTTTATACATTTCCTATACAAAAACGAGAAAGCACCTCTTCGAAACAATAAGAGATCTGTTAACATGTTCGATACAAAAAAAATAAATAAAAATAAAAAAGTACGCTTCAACCAAGCGACAAACAAAACTTACAAGAAATGTTGCCAACACTTGACAACATAAGAATTTCCGATATAACGAGAATATGCCTTATGTCAAGGGTTTTGTTCGATTCCATCTCTAGAGGACACTAGTTTTTCTTTTTTTTTCAATTAGGGACAGAAAGAGAATAGAAAAAAGGGCTGTAAATAGAAAATAATTTTGATTTGTGAATGCAATGAAATTTCATCGATAAGATTCAGTTTGTATAACATTTGTCTACGTCGAATTTAGCTACTAGACTGGATTGAAGGAAGATGCCTATCAGAGAAAGATACCTACGTTAGTGTAATTACGTAACTCTGATCCTAGATGCAAAACTTGTATGTTGTGAAAGAATTAGTTAATGTTCTTCTCTAAAGGACTGCAGTGAATGTCGCGTAATCTGTCATGTTGAGAATGTCCTTTGAAATATTTTTTAGCCTAAAAATAATTCTCTTTAGTCAGTAAATAGTTTACGGTCGGGCTAAATTCCACGTCAGAGTAAAAAATCCACTTGAGTAGGGTAATTTTGACTGTCAAGTACTTGCTTAGAGTGTATCGCAAAGAAGCTATGTGAATTGCGGGAAACAGGTGAAGTGGCGTCTTACCTTGAAGGTGGGGATAAATCCCCACTACCTAAATACATTGCTTCAAATAAGATTGTTTTCATTGTCTTCTGGTTAGACACTAATTTCTTTCAACTTTTCTTCTTGGTAGAATGGAGTGATACAAGGACATTTGTAATTAGTAGGCTGCGTACGTATTCAACAGAATTTGAATGTCATTTATGGTCTTTAAGTAACTATGGCTCAGATCGGAATAGGAGTAGGGTAAGGACGTGAGAAAAAAGTTGACCAGGGTATAGTTTCAAAGTCACCATCCCCGCATTAACATTGTGTGACTAAGGATATAAGCTATCCCCTGTGAAACACGCACGCACCGTGATCGGTGCATGGGGGATGTGGAGGTAGAGCACCACATTTTGGCGAATACCGTTCCCTTTTCTGGTTGGGAAAGAAAGTTCAGATAAATGTTCCCTGAAAGCGTAAAATTTGGCCCACGGAGAGTTCTTGTGTGATGTATAACGAAATGGTCTCATATGAACGAATATGAAAGAACGATGTAATGGTTTCTTGACGTCTAATTGTGAGTTTATTGTAAATAAGCCACTATTATTACTTGTTATTAATAAAAAAAATGAAGCTCCAGTGTTTTAATAAAATAAAATCAAGTACCTTCTCCTGGAATCAAAGCGAAGCCAGATATCTCTGCCACCGCCGTTGGTAAAAGTCCTAATCCAATTCTGGACAAGATATCGAATTGAATCTAATCTTAGGGCAGCTTAGGCCAGGCGAGAATCGTTTAATTAAATCGTTGAAGTATATTAAAATGAGATGGGAGCAGTTACTACAAGAGGAGACCATAATTCAAAACTAAATTTAAGTTTTAGTTAGTTCAAAGTCGTGTACTTCAAGTGAAAGAGTTACTCGAAACAGATTTTACTGCACCTACTCACATAGACGGAAAAATTGAATATGACAGGCGGCTGAATTTTGAACACTCCTCCGGATCGTGAAGCTTAGATTTTCACAGGTTTGTTAAATGAGTTACTTTAAATAGTCTTTAGTTTGGTTTATTGATTGAATTAGCTCGGAATCGGACCCGAAATCATTATTCAAGATGAGGATCAACCCGGGAAGTATCTAAAGTCCATCCAACTTCGGCAATTGTTACTACAAACCAGAGTGATAAAACTAGCATGAACAAGTGTCACCATAAGGTAAGGTATTGCATTGATGTAGAACTAAAACAGAACACTTACTTGTATCCGTATTCAAGGTTATCTCCACAACCTCCCCAAATCCATTCTCTGTGAAGATCTTTCGGCCTGCTTGCTCGTGAACATCCACAGGAAGATAGAAGACCGTCTCTACACGATCTGGATACTGAGTGGACTACGCCAGCAGCTGCAATTGCGTGGGCGAAGGCTGCTTCTCGACTCGCTAGAAAGAGACAGAGAAAAAACCATGATAGTTTATGCGTAAGAATTCGGTAATCCAATTTGATTTAGTACTTGTCCTAAACTTATTACATAAACCAAGCTCGAACCTTGGCCGACGAGGACCAGTGCTTTCTTGATTCTGAAATAATAATAAAAATGAATTCCGAAATCCAAGATGGCGGTAGTCCGAAAAGCCTTAATCTTAAGACATCTAATTTTCGTGAAATGCCATATCTGATGATTCCAAAGGTAGCTGAGTTAAATTCTGAAGTAGAAAGAAAATAAATTTCGAAATTCAAGATGGCGGTAATACGAAACAACAAATTGTAAAGTATTTTCGTGAAATTTCATATAAATGGATTCGAAAGATCGCTGAGTTTGTATCGAAATAAAAACTTGAATTATGACAGCAGCTCAAAATGGCTTCTTTATTAAAATAAAAATTATAAGATTCTCGTTAAATTTCATATCTAGGGGTTCTGAAAAGTATAATTTTTTAAGTAAATTTAGAAAATAATTCCAAAACCCACGATGATGTATCTTGAATCTTCTTCATTTTAAGAATCAAGGAATGTTCGTTAAGTTTCTTCTCTGGGAGTTTCGAATTACAGTAATGGCAGACAGAAACAATTTCATTTTGAAAAGTATTAAAAGTGTGAAACGAAAAGATAATTTTGTTATCTAGGGTCTAAACAGAAACACCCTAGGGCCCAGCTATAAGAAAAGCCTGCATTTGGTTTGTAATCCTAAATATGCTATCCCAAATTACACGATTCACTTACACTTGAAACGGTAATCGATTAATCAGATGATCGATACCTGAAAATATCAAAATTTTATTATCGATTAAAATCATATTAATAGCAATATCGAGAAGTTATTTTGCGATTTCAATGGTATTCGATTTATGATTACTATGATATTGCAATACAGATGGGCCAATACATCTCACGATATTCGATGTTCTGGCGATATCGATTTTAACTTGAAACTTGTATATCAGACAGTCTCTATCGAACTGTCTGCGAGAGAAAGTTCTTTATGACAGAAGTTGTTTTATTAGATAAGTTACGTGACTCACTAAGTATATAGATTCTTGTATTTAACATTTTTCATTTGGAAGCCATTTGCTATTTTATATACAACGAACGATGAAAAAACATAGTTCATAAACAACAAAGAGACTATTAGATGAAGAGAGCTTATTTCTCTTCACGCTGTTCCGTTGAAGAGAAACACTTACGGTTTCTCTTTTTGTTTATTTTTCTAAAGCAACTTTGTGAATAGATTCTCACCTTCTGGCAGTCATTTGTTCTAGTCCTTTCCACTGTAGTATGACAAATTGCCGTGTCAGGTTCAAGATGGATACTTCATCGACCCGTACTCCATCTATGAATGGATTTTCATAAGCAAAAAAAAAAAAAAGCATGCTATATGCATAAAAGCAATGGAATCTGTCACATACACTTAAAAAAATATGGGACGTATATAAAAAAAAAGACGGGGAAATGCTCTTCAGAAACAGCTGTGTTCTTTTCCACCCATATTTTTCTTTTAATTTTCTGGCTCGTAAAAGACTGTCGAAGCCCATTCTTGACTACCCTTTTTGAATATAGAAAGAGGAAGGTGTTTGTGCTGTGTTGCCAAA
>JAGDQP010003868.1:0-24747 GCA_022664845.1 Lepisma saccharinum | reverse complement strand
TATATATATATATATATATATATATATATATATATATATTTGAGTATGTAAAATATATATTCCGGTATTCCTCTTCTTCCAGAAAAAAAAGTTAGGAAGTATCGTGGTAAGGTGATTTTTCTCTTCTGGCAGACAGAGAGGGACAGAGAGAGAGACGATAGAGTCAAGATTCTTTGACTGATTGAGAATAACAGATTTAACAATGCATATACAGGGTGTTGCAAAAGTCACAAGCATTAACATATTCTAAATAGATCGTATATGCTCCGTGGAAATCGAATCGACAATACATCACAGCACAAATTCGAGACTGATTGGACAAGATATCGACTGCTACCAAAATTTCTATCAGTGGTTCAACATTTCCCCTGCTTGTGGCGCCATTATCGCAGAGATCTTTCTAGATTTTTCTTCGTGACTTTTATTTCCAACACAGAACAGAAAGTGCACTAATCAGTCTTCATTTATCTGCTCTGTACAAAAGTCTTACCTCAGTTGCACATGGCACCCGAACGTGCTGTAAGTTTTCATAATGGTTTATTGCTGGCGTGCAAAATGAACTGTGATTGGCTCCGTCAAACAAATATACCAATTGTGCTCTTCTCTGCTCCTATACGCTGTATGTAGTTCAGGTTCTTGGGTTCATGGCGCTACAATCGAAAAATCACGTGACTAGCAGCAACCTCGTCTCTGCATCAAATTTCCGATAAAACGCTTATCGGCTAGGCTTATCTATCTACGGTCCTTGGTCACAAGACTTTTTCACTAGCCCATAAACAGAGGATCAGGTTTGTGTATCTACCTTACTGGTCCAACATTGCAGGACCACTGGCAATCTTGTGACTTTCATTAAATTCCAAGGGTATTAGGACTCCCTGTACATACAAATACGTACAAACCATACAAGTTATCAGTCAGAAAGAAAATTCAATGAGTCACGTCTTTCCTCAAAGCACATATGAGAATTTATGCTGTAAAAACATATTTCGAGCCACATATGGATGAAGTTTAATAAAAAAAAATGTTAATAAAACATCTCACCCACACACGCGTGTCTTAACGAGGTTCAGTTGACTGTGAATGAGCGTATATGATTGACTAAACTGACTCATTCAACTTTAGTAATAGCTCTTTCTTTACAGCCATCGTGTACTTAGCTACTGCAATTTCTTTTTATAAATGGGTAGTGTGAGAAAATAACTACTTTTCCTTGTTATGTTAACCATTTTTCAGGCAGATTTTTAATAGCCATAATTTTGAACGTTAATCGTTAACAATTATTGTTAAGTTCTGTGGAAGACTTGTGTACTGTTTTCCTGTGCGAAGATTGGTTTGTTTAGTTATAGGCTATATTATGCGGCTATAAAGTTAATTTACCTTTTTCCTCTTATTTAGAATTAGTTGACTACGAAACAAGCACATTCAAAGAATTTTATAAAATCCATGATAATCAGCGTAATTATAGATAATTGTCAGTATAATCAACTATTTTTTAAAGATTCAATGGGTAATTATCATCACAGAGGAAACTTCCCTGGATATTTGCAGGCCTTAGGAAAAGAGAAGAGCCCAGGAAGTAATTTTAAACAAAAACATTCTCGTTACATAATGAATAGTTCTCTTAAAACATAGCTACTAGAAGCTACAGAATCGTTGTATTATATACATAAAAATGTGAATTTAACAGATGTTAAGGTAATAAGGTATCCCTTGTTCGTGAGTAATAACGTTCACTGTTTTGTAATTAAGGGGTCCTGAGTTCGATTCCTGGTGGGTACACAAGTGGTTCGGAGTACACGTTAAACTGTAGTTCCCGTCCTTAGAAAGTCATATTCATCCGATGAAAGGCAATGGCAAACCACCATCGCTTCACCTTTGCACAGGGACCTGCCTTCGGGCAGAATCCATCATCATTAATTATGGAGCAAACGTTTTACTGTAATGGTAAAATTTTTGTTAATATATTTTGGTTTTGATTTTAAAAGACGTTCAAAATTCAATCAACAAAATCGATTAACCACTCTGCAAATAAAAAAGTCTTAATGAGCAGGTGGACAACATGCCCCCCATCCTCCATATTGTACAGGTAAACTGAAATGGTCAAAAAGTTAAATAATGAATTTCCAACTGCCAACATCCGACTAGCAAATCCTCATTCACAACATCGCCCAAAGTAATTCTTACGCTTCCATTATTTATTTACGCCTTGTTTTACATGGCGAAGTTAAGGTCCTTACGACCTTTTCTACCACTCAACCATGAATACAGATAGAGTAATTGACAGTTTTGGTAAACACTACTAAGATGAAACAGATTTATAATACAACAAAGTTCGTACGTAACTTGAAAGAAAATAAAGCAAAAAACAAAAGAGAGGAAACAAAACAAAAATTATCTACACTACATATTTTTGGTAATCTAAAGTGCACCTCCCACGAGAACATAGATATAAATACAATGTTATAAATACCATGAGAATATATATAAACTAGACTTACAATTAAATATATATTGACAACTAAAGGGGTACTAGTATTTATTGGATACAATTTGACGATTTGAGAGAATACTATTGAAACTTATCTTAGTTGTATTGCTCCATAGTACTGAAACCTTAGCCCTTAACCAAATCTACCAACACTAGTAAACAATAAATACCAATACCACAGAGGATAAAAAAATCACCATAAAACAATTAATGGAACGCCAATATTGGCAACAATGTTCTATGGGGAGTATGTCTTCCCACCACAGCAGAAACAATCACGAACATCCCAAATTTCATTGGGTAACGAAAAGATAAAAACAGTAGAAAAATCTCTCGAAACTGCGATTACTAATAATTTGATATTGCTGCTCTTTCAAAAGAAATTTAAATGTAATTTCTAGGTTAGTCTTTTATCCCGACTAATACATTCCTATTCTTATATCGAGAGTGAATGAATGACCTCTGGATTTTCGGACATAATCAGTAAGCTTTACTGAACCCTATAGTCGGACGATATTTGTACTGTTTCTTTTTTGTTACTCCGAATCCTAAATAAGAAGAATAGTTTAACTGCTTCAAAGAAATCGGTATATTAAAACGTTTTGAGAAACTGACACCAACAATGACTATATCACCATAAAAGCCTCAGTTGATGACGTCAGGAGATACAGCATATCCACAATAGATTAAGAAAGCCAAGGAATGCTAAGGGCAGCAGTGACTCTATAAATGGTGTACCAAGTGATTGTTAAAATGTACTCTTAATGGCTTACCTAGTACTCTTAATGGTCTCAGCTCAACGAAGAATACCGAACTTTGGATGGGTACTCAGAAGGTAAGCACACTTGCCGGCCATCCTGACTGTGGTTTTCAAGTATATTCTTGAGTTTCATGAGGCAGAAACCGGCTACCTAAGGCACTGAAACATCCTTATTCCGAGGCTCACCGAGTGACTTTATCTCTTCAAGTTGTGACAGCCTTGGTTTGTAGCTGCAAACTCAGTCACCCAATTTCTGAGGAGCTCATGGCCAGTGCTATACACATATTACGTATCATCTAGTAGATTTCGCTATTACATAAATTTTCAAAAACAAAAACACAATCACTTTAAGCATATTTTAATGCAGCTTTCATATAGATAATCGTAGAAACAGACCCAAAGGATTTTCATCGTATCGTTACTGATGGTAAAGGAAGCAAGTATTGTCCACTTCGCATCACATCCACAGCCCGTTTTCACCAATTACAAGTTGGTAAGAATAGGTTACCCATCTTCATTCTTATTAGACAAAAACTATACCACTTTCTATATAGTTACACAGTTACTCCGTTTCGTTTCTCCACATAGCTGTTTATCCGTATTCCTTACGTTTATTTCGTAACCTTTTTTCTCTTTTGTTCATCTTGATACTTGCCCTTCTTTTCTTCTCGTACTCAAATGAGACGGAAGTGAAGTTAAATCTGTTGGACGGATCTTCCAAGAGAAAGATGCCGCCACAGTAGATTCTTATTGTACTTTTTATATTTCCTCTCTCTCGGCAGACAAGAACACAGAACGGCAACAACAACTGTGTATTGTGTATACTTTGGATCCTTGAGGTTTACCTTTCTGAAGAATGATCTAGAAAACTGAAAGCGATACTGCAGAGAGAGAGAAAGAGAGAACTAGATTTGGATGTGTACCAAGCTTTAGCTTCTTCTTTCTTTTCCACATTTCTTTATTTACTTCTTCCTCAGTACTAACATTACTCCAAGAGATCAAGTTGCTTCTTCCCTTCCTATCTCCTTTCCTCTTTCTTCACTTTAAGGATCTATAAATGTGTTGTTGTCAAACGTGCACTCTAAAACATGTCCGTGTCAATTTAAGTATTTTGCTTTGTTACTCTAGCTGTATTACGCCTATACAAGTAGAGCCACAGGAACTCAGTCTAATTTTGGAATGATGATGATGATGGATTTTCAGCCGTGAAAGAGTCTATGACTCGAAAGTCCCTGCGTAAGAAGAACCAATGGTCGTTCGCTTTTTCCTTTCATAATAAGAACGGGATCTTAAGTGAACTACGAACCACTTCTCTCCATACGGTGTACCGAACGCGGGACCTCCTGTTTACAATACAACGAGTGCTACTACTCACGAACTGGAAACACAATTTTGAAGTATATAGTTAAAAAGGGTACACCCAAAACAACCACACGTGATCATTTTGAGAGCTGTTATACCGACACATGATAGTGTTGTTTTCAGCCAAATTAATCAACATTTCTTGTGCATGTGAAAAAGGCTTATCTAATAAGCATTAAGAAATGGGTATAAACGGTTAACAGGGACGGAATATAGTCGTTTAAATGGTGCTCATTTACTGGCTTCTACTATATGTTCCGATCTGGTAACCAGTGGTTTATCCAGTCTCCTCTCATTTGGAGAGGAATTTTATTTTCTACGGGGTGAATTCCCGACATTAAAAGTCGAAGGCACTTGTTTTTTGTTTTTTTTTGTAACGAACTAAGCACATAATTTGTCTTAATTAAAAACAAAATTATTGAATACTAAGAAGTTTTGTGTATTACCATATAAAATGTATTTTAAATACATTATATCTACATACATAGGGTCAGGTGGGGTAATTGCTGACTGGGGTAATTGATGATGAAATTAGTACCTTAGGAACAATAAGAAATATCACGATTGTTGATTGATGAAATTATTGAATCCCCTCCCCCTTTTTTTACAAACCATCTGTTTTCAATTTTTTTTAGAATGAAAATGCACTATTTACCACAAAACCCTTGAAAAAAAAAATCATGTTCACATTTTGGTGAAAATTTTGCTGGAACTCATTTTCAAGCTAAGCAAGGGTCGCGGTGGCTCAATTGTAGAGGACTCACCTCTGGTGCTTCGGGTCATTGGTTCGGTTCCTGCTCGTACAATATGGGCTTTCCTCCCACTTTTTTCATTCTACCAACCATCCATCCGGCCTTGAGCCAAAGTTGTCTAAAGTCCTTAAAAATTAAATTCAAACTCAAGCAAAGCAATTGAAAGGATTCCTATTATTTTATACAAAGTTGGAAAGGAGAAGTTAATATATAATATGGGTGAAGATTAAAGAAGGTTTAACTGTTCATTATATTTCTTGAAGGTATTAACATATCAAGATTTCCCGCGCAATTTACAATTTGTGACTTGATTTGTGGGGTAAAAATGACACATGTTGAAAGTGGATGTTGGGGTATTTACTGTTAAATCTGTATCGTGCTAAGAGGATGTTGTCAATGATCACCATACGTTCAACACAATTTGTATAAACAGAATGTGTAAAGGTAAGTTTCTTTTTCAAGTATGTATTTTTTAAATCTTATTTTCTACATTATATAAAATATAGCTTGTTCTAGATCAAGAAAGGCTATGACAAAAATTCAAGATGGCGAAACAATATTAAGTCAAACTGCAAGAACATTTCCACGTAAATTTTATTTCTTAGAAAATAGGTATTTGGTAAATGTCATTATTTTTCCCGAAAGTATATTCTTGAACATATAATCCCACACTGTACAAGTACGTCCACCAGTGTCCACCAAACATCCAATGGAAGAGGCAAGGGACGTCCATCGGACGTCCAAATTGTAATCTTTGTTTAAGATATCTTAAGTTGATCTCTTTGAGGTGTCCAGTTTTGGACGTGTTTATGTCATCCATTGAATATCCAAACTTGTACCTCTTTTGAATGTACAGTATTGGACGTGTTTGTGGAGTCCAGTGGATGTCCACACCTTGATATCTTTGGGTTGTCCAGTTTTGGACGTCCAATTGTATGTCCAAACTTAGATCTCTTTGTGATGTTCAGTTTGAGACGTCCATTAGATGTCCTATGTAGGATTTGAATTTAAATTGGACGTTCTGGTATCATTGTTGGACGTCCTGTGCTGTGTAAGATTTTGTAAAATATCCTCGAGTTACTATATTGTCATATCTTTCCATGTAGTTTTGTGATATAGGGTAGTCATAGACTCACTGGTAAGGTGAAGGTTAACAAGAACTTATTTTCTGACATTGATCGAAATTTTTCTGCCGAGTAGATTGAAGACAGTTCGTGTAACAATACATATACTATATACACAGCATTTGAAATGGGACGATACAATAACATAGCTTTAAAATTATGATTTCGCGAGTAAAGTAACATGACTCGCTCGCAATAACCTCTATCTAAAAGCGATACCAGCCTGACTGTTGGTGCGGCCCAAATTTTCATGAATATATGAAGCCAGGAAGGGTAAAGAACACTTAATCTCGTTTATCAACTTCCAGTCTAAACCAATGTGGACCAAATTTTCAGTTCCAGCTCAGCTTTTTACGCTTGATATCGCTGTGTGGCCCGCTTTTTATTTATGTCCTAATTCTTGCAAAAAATGTGAATATCTGCAGTATTTTCTACTAGATGCAGAGTACGGTATACTATTATATGAATAACTGAGGAATTAAAACTTAAATAAAAACAGGCCGCACAGCGATATTCTGCGTATAAAATTGAGTTTAAACTGAAAATTTTGTCCACATTGGATTAGACAGGAAGTGGATATACGAGTTTTAATATTTGCTCAGGTGGCTGTTTATCTTTCGACACTAAGCAGTCACTCATGTATAGTTAGTTTTCGTTACGAGGTAGAACTCGAGAGCCGCTCTTGACATTCAGTTCAACATTCTGTGGTGACATCGCAGTCTCGTCTATTCAAATGCAGGAAGAAACACATACACGCTCTCTCATACACGCTCTCTCTCTCTCTCTCTCTCTCTCTCACACACACACACACACACACACACACAGAGAGAGAGAGAGAGAGAGAGAGAGAGAGAGAAAGAAAGAAAGAGAGAAACTGCGAGTAAATGAAGCGAACTAGCCGACGGCTTTTTGTAGCCTGGGAGGAGGTCTTGTCGCTTGCGCGCCACAACTGCCACCTTGTGGAAGCAATGGAAAGCTAAGGAGGGGAGCGAGAAAAGAGTAGAAACGTTCGGCATGCAAGGTGGGAGCAACTTCTCACTACCTATGCTAATTGCTATTACAAATGTCAGTCCAACATCTGCCGAAGGGGAAGTCTATGTAGCGAGATATGCTTAAAAGGAGGTGCAGGCGAATTACAACACCAAGATTAAACTGTGAACTTGTGAAGTATTTTTTTTTTTCTGTTGCTAAAAGGAAACTATGACTTTTTTTGAACACCGAGGGGTAGAATATTATTACATTGAAATAAATATTAAATAATTTAAGAATGTTGGTGGTGTGCAACAAGGAAAGAGTCCGCGCCTGTAGGAGTGTCACATCAAGAGTGAAATTTATGAGTTGCTAAATATTGAGTAAGAACTCGATAAGTTTATAGGATACTTTATTTGAAGATGAGCAATTTAGAGAATAAAAAGAGCATATTTGTACTATTCATAGAAAGAAGGAGATTTAAACAAACTTTAGAAATTCAAGGCAGCGTCTTATTAATTCACTGTATCTTGTAGTCGATATGTTAATATACTGACTCAGTATCTTGTCAGGTATTTGCAATTTCCGTCAAATATCATTAATCGGAAAAACATAATGCAATACCTTACAGAAATATTAATAGAAGTGGCATACAGTACACTATACAAAAAAAATATTGAAAATCTTTCTGTAAAACAAATATATTTATTGTTGTTCAATCGTACATACAATAAATGTTCCGAAATTATAAGAAAACATCCGAACTGAGATTGGAGAGTTATTTAGACTAATCTGATTGATTTACTTGTTTTTCCAAAATTACATTATCTACAATATAAACTATTATACGAAATGTTAGAAGCAAAGAACATTTTATATGAAAAAGAAATAACTGGCAATAAGCAAAGTCAAATATATAATCAACCTGATACCATTAATCATCGGTTAACAAAGTGAATTAATATGAAAATGTTTTCAAACCATCATTGCAAAAATTTGTAAAATTAATGTACTCCTGAAAGCATCGTATATCATCCTAAACTCCGATATTTTCCTCCGACTAAAAAGAAATTTGGAAATTGGTTTTCATCAATAGAACTCTTTGCATCAATTAAATGCTTCTCCGATATTATCAAATAGATGTAATTGTGAGAAACAAAAATTACGTTACTTTTATAAGAACAGTTTATTAATACTAGTTTCTTGTTAATATCAGTTTTTGTGACTCAAGGTCTTGATTAAGAAGTTGATGTGTATTGTTAATATACTTATTACCTTTGTTCGAGTTTTGTAACTTGTATATATAAAAATCAAATAAAAAAGTCACTAAAACGTTGGACTTCTAACTTAATAACCCGTGCTCAAGTCTCCTTTGAAGCTTCTATTTTTTTTCCTAAAACCTGCAAGGTGGCTGTTTTTTGTAGCCAAGTTAAAAGAAATTACCAGGCGGCTAGTTTTCTCCAGGAATGTGTCAAAATTTTTAACAGTATGCGTCCAAGTGCCACCACACGACTTAGGAGCAAACAACCAAAACCTCACATGTCCATTCTTTTAAAAATAAAAAGAATGTTCTGTTAGTGTTAACACCTGAATGAAGATTTGCATTGAATAATACAAGGCGATTTTTTGAAAGAAGTACTTATCCCATCGTAATATGTACTTCCTTGATAAAATAATTTTGCATGTTTCACTGCAGCTTCATTAAAGTCTTAAGAAAAGCATTTTTAAATAAAAAAAATGGATATATGAGATTTTGCTTGCATGAAGTGTGAAGTCATATTTTTTTTTCGAATTAGCTGCTATTGTCTTGATAAGCAGTGCCTCACACACCTTTCGAATGAAAAGATGAAGTTAAAAAAATTTTAAAAAAAAATTGTATTGTAAGATGCATAGATCTCTAATTAGATTTAAAAACTACTTATTACTTACAAAACATTAGTTCTTTTGATTGAAGGACGTGTTATCAATCCAAGAAAGATAAAACTGATAAAACCTGAGCGGCCTTACCTCAGTAGTATGAACGCTGGCTTTGCATTCGGGAGGTCCAGGATTCAATCCCAACTGCCGATCATCCTGAGTGAGGTTTTCCAGGCTTTCCCTCAGTCACACCAGGCAAATACTGTGATGGTACCTTCAAATTAACCCTGGCATCCTTCTTCCATAGTTTCCCCTACCCTATCCCGACATGAGTCTCAGCTCAGATACCTAAAGGTTATAAAATAAATTGAAATTCAAGTAAGACAACAAAACAAATACTCTTGACCTTTTCTCACATTTCCGATGTTTGCAAGTTTTTCAGAAAAATAGTGATGTAATTTAGAAACAGCCTACATATCTAATGATCATTGCCCACGCTCATTAACAATCGTTTTGATACGTAACAATATTGCATCCCATTCTCTTCCCGCCTCCCTCTTCCTCATCACTTTCCCTTGCCATTTGAACCTTGTTTATCATACGATTCTTTTTTTCCTTCCACCGAAGGTTGAAGGTTCCCTATAATTTTCACGCGCTAGGGAATAAAAGCAAATTGCTGGTTATAACTCTGCAACACATAATTGTAAAACATAATAGGTTAATCATACGCAAGAGAATTTCACACAACTAACATTGGCATGTCGTAAATCAATCAACCTACCAAGGGGGCGGTCGTTACGGCAGTTGCGGGTGATTTAAAGTTTCCCGAGGTACTTTTTCCCCCCTTTGCTGTTGTTGAATGTTGTATGTGAAGTGTTATATTATGAGTGAAGGAAGAAAACGAAAGGAAACATTGTGCTAATATTATCAAGAAGATGAAAGAAACTGGCTTACTCCACGCACATCAACACATTTCAACACATTTAACAAGTGTTCAATTGTCCCATTATGTTATTGAGGGCATTATGGGTAAAATACAACCCCGTCCCACGCACACAGAATGCAAATTGTTCGAAACAACTGGCGGAAATTGCAACTGGCGGAAATTGTTCTCACGTAAAAAAAAACTCAACAAAATTTGCCAGTTTAGTTTAGGAATTTGAATTTAAATTTATGTATGGCCTATAGGAAATTTTGGCTCAGGTCGGAAATGCAATCAACTTCCTTTTTTTAATATTTCGTACAATCGTAGTGCATTATGTAGCCCACTTTTTTTTAACACACTGCGAGATTGCAATTAAAAATTGCCGAAGCACTGATATGGAATTCCAGAATCTTCCAAAATTGATATCCGAATTCTGGAATGAGATTCTCAATTATTGTTATTACGATTATTTTTTTTTCAGAATGTTAGAAATTCGAAATGTCTGAATTCAAGAATATATTGGAAATTCAAAATGTTAGAATTTTTATAATTAGAAATGTCAGAATTCTACAATGTTGGAAATTCGAAATGTCGGAATCTCAGAATATTGGAAATTTGAAATATCGGTATTCAAAAAAAAATACTTGAAATTCCGAATGTCAAATTCTAAAATGCTGGACTTTAAAACTTCTGAACTTCATGGCATTAAAGAGAACAATACCGGTACAGACTATATTTAACATTTATCTTCCATTATTTAGTGTTGCAGTGTTCAGAAGTGTTTAAAAGTTTTTCAGGTTTTTTACCCTGATTATGGACTAAAATCTACAATAAAAGCCTCCTAAAATTCCCTTTTCACAAAAAATTGTGCTGCCTCTTCCTCTCATCATTTGTTGATATTTTACACGAAACGGAAGGAAAGCAAGGGGGAGAAAAAAAAGAAAGGAAAAGAAATGTTATGAAGTGGTAAAAAGAAGATTATCCGACGAATTAAAACACTTATCAGCAAACTTTACTGCAAAAAAAAAAAATCTGTCTCCCCGAATTGATTTCTCAGTCATTGAAGAGAAAGACAAAAAGAGAGAAAATCAAAGAGATGTTCTTTCTATTACTTCATGTGGTAATCATTTGTGGGGGGAAAAGAAGAAGAAGAAGAAGAAGGGGAGAGCGGCGACTAAGTTAGAAGCTAGTGGAAAGAGGGACAGGACGGAAAAGCCAGAGCCAAAAACGAGATTTTGGAAATTTCTGAACATTGCAGTATTATGCATTAATTTCGCTTCACAGTTTTCCTACAATCTCTTTGCCATTACCTCTCTATCTCTTCTTTCTTTTCCTCCTCTTCTCTCTCTTTCTTTCAATCTTCAATTCTCCTAGTGGATTGAACAAGTCGGCGCGTTAAAGAGATAAAACAGTCTCCTCTTAACATCGAATTTAAGTTATCCGTTTTGTAGAAAGTTTCGCAAGTCTCGTTTTTTTTTTTATACATATAGATACAGACACCCTGAAAGATAAATCGGGGCACTGAACCGGAATCAAAATGAAGCCTTCGTTAATGGAAAGAAAAGGGAGATATAATGGTTATACGGTATGCACTTTCGAAGGGAAAGGAGATCTCCCTTTTTAGCTGAGTTAAATTATCTCCTCCAATCCCAGCCAATTCGGCTCCCACAATTTCCTTCTCTCGGATTTCTTCAACAAATCTCCGTGTTCACCACTGTCTGTAACCCCTATGTTTTCTATGAGGTGTGGTGCTTCCAATAAATGGGCTGCTCGTACAACATTTTTATTTGAGGGTTCTCTTCTGTTGTAAGTTCCTAAACGTATTGGTTTTAAAAAAAATATACAGTTCAAGAAGATTTATTACAACTCATTATTTAAATTTTCCTTTGCCACTCTTGTTCAATCTCTACACTAGATTATATTTTTCTAATGCACAGATTAGCGATGTTCCCAGCCCTCTCTGTTTAAGCGCGCCGCCACTCAATCTACCCGGACCAACACCCACCCTTCCTTTATTTGCCTCTGTACTTCTCTCTAGTTCAGCCAAACATATATTTATTCATTCTACTGAAGAACATGAAGGCGGGGAAAGAAGAGGGACAAAAAATGTATATATATATCCATCCTACTCCTCTTACTAGTGCCGTCATTTCAAATGCTTTGAGCGCGGAAAGACTCAATCGGTTGCCTGATTAATCCATGGTGACAGCAGCGTAGAAAGTCTGTAACTTCAACGCTTTTCCCCTTCATAATACATTACCTCTTCCCCTTTCGTTCCCCTTCCCCCTTCATCTCCACTATTGTTGGTATGGATTACAAACTACCCGCCGAAAAGCGATCTTGTTTACATGCTACCTTCGGTGTCTCTGTATCTATTTCAATTTCTCTCTTTCTCTTTCTCTTTCTCTTCCCCCCTTCTCTCTCTCTCTCTCTCTCTCTCTCTCTCTCTCTGTGTGTGTGTGTGTATGTGCGAGCGAATGTACATCAAAGCAAGAAAAAGGATTACTTGAAGAAATTTCAGAATAGATGGTGCTCAAAGTTAGCAATGCATCGTAACAAATGAAATAATATCTCGATAGATAATGACGCAAGCGGTGTCGGCTTAGCAAATCACAATCGAACTTGTACCAAATGCAATGTATTTGAGCAATATTTATGATCTGCCACATAGACACGTGCATAATAGTGCAAGCGTAGGAAATTCTCACCAAACTACCTGCTTTCTTCGATCATAAATCCTGGTTAAATAGATGTATTGGGTACAATTTTGATTGTGATTTTTCCGGTCAACGAAGCTCGGGTCATTATTTGTCGACATGACGTCTTTTATGACGATGCAATGTTACCTTTCAGCGCCCGTAGCTCGGAAACTTCGAAATTCGAAATTATTTCGAAATTTCATAAAAAGAAAATATTTTCTTGTTTTAATGTGAATTACCCGAAGTTTGTTGCATTATTTCAGGGATAATGTGTATGGTAAAGCCATGAGAGACTGCGCGGATGTAGGAAAGGAGGAAGCAATGGGACTGGCACGTTGTAGGTAAAGGAGAAGTGAAAACTATCTGACAGACGTTTTAGTTGAATTCCTCTGTCGATACAAGATGGACGCTGAAATATATGATCCATTTTTGCGTCTACTATAGAAAGGAAAGTACTTGAATTCTCAAAAACGTTTTACTGTTAAACAATTATCCAAGAATATCTAAGTGAATTCTTTTTCAGAAATAGTGTTGTATGCAGTTCGCAGTCATTCTGGAAATTTCCACCCTAGCTATGTGGTGCGCAATCTCTCATTCTTAGTGGGAATAGTTAGGCGCAAGCGTTAAGTAGGATAGCTGAATTTTCTGTTAAATATTTTTCATCTAAAACAAAGCGTAACGCAGGTTTTGAACAAAAAAAAAATGCAATTTAAACAAGAACATCAAACACCTGGTTCGAAAGAAACTTGTCTAACACCAGAGTTCAAACAAAAGGGTCGAATTATTGTTCTGGACTTTAAAAATGGATAAAGTAGACACACGTGTCATAGACATGAATGTTTTAAATGCTGTGGAGATGAACAAATCATCCAGACTTCCAGAACGCACTTATTGAAAGATGGTTCTAAAAGTGTTAGAACTGAAGGCTGCAGAACTCCGCACATCTGCTAATACCTGCTTGGTGTCAGTTTGATTACATGTTGTCAGTGCAAAGAATGAGATACACTTTTACAGGTATAATTTAATTGTAAGTGACTACAAACCCCACTTAAAAGGAGATACCATTGTAACGGGCATTATGCTTTTATTGGGTTATGTTGATTACTACAGAAATATTTTCTCCCTCTATTAAAGAAAATGAATTATATAGGAGAAATAAACGCAAATTTCTGAATTGTTATGTCTTTATTTTATAATTAAAGTATATTTTCCATTCTGCAACTTTAGTACGTCAATGTTTCGGTGAAAAATTCCTTCTAATTGGAGACAAATTATTTTGTTCAGTATTTCGTAGTCCGTGTGTACAGTCAGATTAAAAAAGGCCAATGGAAAGAAATTTCGAAGTCCGAAAGTTGTACACATAACGACAAAAGTAAATGGAGGTTGAAGAGATAAGAATTAGTAGCTCTTTTCTCCAGGATTTGATGTACGCCCAATAGTTAGACAACCAACATGACAGTATAATTATGCCAGGATATTCCTCTATTTGCAGCAAGAGTAATTGCGCATCACTTGGAGATCCACGAGACAGATAGGCAGAAATTCCATTCACGTTAAGTTTTAAGAGATAGGAATTAATGCAAAGGAAAGGAAAATAATAATATAGACATACAGGAATCGTCATTATGCAGTGCATCAAAACTTGTCTTGTTCATACACACACGCACAGAGAAAGAGAGAGAGAAGACGGGGAAGATGGAAGAAGACGGGGAAAGAGCGAAAAAAGAGGAGAAAAGAAGGAAAGAATAAAAGAAAAATAGCGGAATACATGGAAATAAATGAAATTTTGTCGCTTAAGGGTAGACAGTCTGCGTCTTCCCCCTCCCCTCCTGTCCGCTCTCTCTGTCTTGTGTTTTTCTCGATTTATGGGATAAATCTTTTTCAGTAGCAATCGCGAACGTCCTTTGTAAGGCTTAATTCCTTGAAGGAAATAACTGGATATCCAGGCGGGGAATCGAACCAAGAACCTTGAGAATGAGAGTCTGACACGCTGTCCACTTAACAACAGAAAACATAACAAGTGTGATGTTTAAATCAGCCATTAAAGTCGCTACTATCAACCAGTTACCCCCGGTTCCATTTGAAGTTTGAATTTTATTTACGGCCTTTTGGCTTAGGCCCCCAGCTTCCATGAAAAATGTAGACCATAAGCTTAAGGTCATACCTTCCATTTCAAACCACTAATAGAAGCTGAACGTAAAAAGAAAATGAATGAATGATGAGCTAAATTTCTATCAGAAAGAGCCAATATTAGAAATCCAAACTGTATCAAAATAAAAAGTTACAAATGTTCAAAAACAAAATTGGCATGTTCCTTACAGGCATAGCCGACCTTACATGTTGCACATTTCAAACGTAAATAAAACACATTTAATAATATGTTGATAAATTATAGAATGGAAACGAATTTTGTGCCAAACTAATATAAAAGAATCTTCTGTTGAAATAACAAAAAATCGGGTCCATTTCCTAGCCATATCTGAAAATTTATCTGTTCCGAACATGTCACTCTCGATTTCACCTATTGCGAATATAACGTTATAATAATTACAAAACTAATGAACTAGTTTTTATAACAATTCGCACAGATAGAATGCACACGCCAGAGCTGAAACGGGTCATCGGGTCATCTGATTCAGTCGGATGATGCGGATCAGATTATGGACCGCCAACGGGTCTAGGATTCGAACCTGTTCTGACCCGGTGATTCGATGGAGACCCGATAAACCCAAGAACAATGAAGACATTTTAACGATTTCCTTGCGTTTGAACAGTGTTTCTTTCAGGGGTTGACCAGGACCGGAGATGTTATCCCCAGAGTCCGAAAAATATGACGCCGAAATTCCCAGTTATTTAGCTTTCCCAGACCGTGTCAATCGAGACTGGGCCACTCATGTTTGGGTCAGACCTGGTCAGCAGGTCATCAAAAGTGGCCCGGTTTTAGCTCTGGAAGCCGCTACTCTACCCAAATCATGCTTAACAAATGGTATAGTGTTTTTTTCTAAGAATAATAACTTGAAACGTGGATACTTCAGATCAATGATTTGTTCTTAACTGCCCTGTTAACCTTGTCCATTTGGTCGGCGAAGGTAGGGCCGACGACGGGTTTTTGAATGATTCGGACAAGGAACCGACGTTATTTGAAAAATTTATTATTTGAAAAATAATTTGAAATAAAATTTAAAAAACACAAAATTGTGTTTGCCGGGGGTTGAACTCATGAACCAAATTTTCTTTAAAAAAAATGGATTCATCAGGGTTTGAACTCGCGACCCCAGGCATGAGAAGCGAGCACGACAACCATCAGACTTGCTTATTTTGATGATGAGAATACAGTATTCATTGGAAACTATCGATGTTATGCGGGTCTCTTATTTCATAACAAAACAAGTATGATATTTTCCTTGTCAAAGCTTTGTTTTTATATATTTAAGATGCAATAAAGATAAAAGTTAAGCAAATCAATACGTTTTAATTAAAAAACTAAAAATGTGCAACAGTTCCATCAACTAACTACTTGGCTTTATCAGACACACTGAATTACATAAAACTTCACAACTGTTAACGAGCCAGCTAACTTGTTCCTGATTGGCCTCCTCCCAGTCAATCCCATACCGTCTACACAAAGTGAATTTTTCATTAACAACATTTACTGATTCCCTTCCACCCCCTGTTCCTACTACATCTATGCATAACCTATAATAATAATAATTTTGTAATCTTTGTATTTCATATAATTGGATATGCAATAGGATAGGTCGATTTTTTTTCAGATATTAGGGTTTGACTTGTCATCAAAAGTTGTGCATTGGTACCAAATAAAGCCATGCCAAATATGGATATCCTAAAACAATATTTAACCGGGACTCTGGATCCCGTAAAGGGCCCAACTGTTTCTTCCAAAATAAGTAATAAATATGATACCAGTTTCCACATTTTGGGGTTTGAATAGTTATGAAAAATTATGCATTGGTACGAAATGATGTGATGGCAAATATGGCCGGTTTTGGCCGTTTTCAAACTAAAATTTTCGCGGGCTCCGGGTCCCGGCTAGATTTTTTGATCCGGCTGTGTTTCGGCAAACAAACATAACATCTTGTAACTTTTGCACGCACTTAGGAAGAGTTATAGAATGTTATGTTTGTTCGCCCGAAACACAGCCGGATCAAAGAATATTTACCCGGGCCCCGGGGACCCGAGAAGATGTTAGAGAAGGTCCAAATATGGGCTATGGTTCAAAAATGGGTTAGTAGATGTTTTGGACTTGTATATGCTTGTGTAGTACTGCTGACTGGTGACAAAAATGTGAAACAGTTCCCCAAGGACGAAGTTGGTGGCGTAATTCAGTTAGCAACAAAGAGTTGGATGTGGTTTATTTATTCGTATGTTGTGTTTGTTTTCAACAGTGAGAAAATTTCATCAGGTATTTCTATTTCAGCTTTTTAAACACAACAAAAACAAGTACGAAATGTTTTATAAGGTAAGTTGAATCTCTCTGAGATTGCACTCGTAGTCATTATAAAACAAAGAATAAATAATATTGCGTATTGACTTCTGTTGCGCCACGAAGCCATCCCTATGAATGATCTAAATACTGGCTACCTTGCCTACCTACATCTTCATCTTAAAACTTTCCTTGACTTAGAACACAGTGCCTTGGAATTTCAAAAATAGTAAGTCCTTTTCATATTGCAATCAGCAGTTCCTGTCATAAAAAAAAATGTCAGCACTCGACTTAGACAACGAGGAAGTGCTACTGCTATAACAGATAACATACTAAAAAACAATTATGGCTTTCTTGGAAAAGGAGGAATCACTAAATTACTAAAATGCAAGAAGACATTATATTTTAGTTAACTTGAGCAAAGAGCTGAACAATTTAAAAAACTGAATATACCTGGACATAAAAGGAAAAAGGGAACTTCAAAATTCACAAGACAAGAATCAGATTCAGAAGAATCCAAGATGATGTTTTCTGATCTAGATCCTCGTGATGATGAAGATACTTTGATACGCCAGCTGCACAAGAAAAGCCAGATGATGAAGATACAAATTGTATATTCTGCGACAGGATATTCTCTGAACACACAAGGAGACTTATGGGTTATGTGTATCATGTGTTCGAGGAGAGCACATAAAGAATGCGCTGGTGCATAAAAGGAGGACTGTCTCTGATTTTTGTAAATATATATTTATCATCACTATATCACTCTTTAACATTATTTTGAACTGTTAAAATTTCTTCTTAATATTTACCGGTAAGGTAACTGTAAAGAGTAGCCCATATTTAGACCAGTGTTTCAAAAGTCAAGATTATGACGTCTCTGTAAAATACGTGTTTAATATCATAGTCATGAGTTTCTAATCTAAATTTGCAACTACATTATAAAGTAAATATATCTAAGACATTTTTGCAGTTGTTGTTTAGTACATTCCTTGGAATATTTAGGAGATATTCGAAAAATAAAAGTGGTAGCCCGTATTTGGATCTTCTCCTCTAATTTTGAAAACGGACGAAATTTATTTTTAGAAAATTGAGTTTCAGTAGCGTGCAAGAGTTGCAGAATGTTATGTTTGTTCGCCGAAACACAGCCAGATCAAGAAATATCCTGGAACCCGCGAAATTTTTAGTTTGAAAACGGCCAAAAACGCTTGACGGCTAAGAAGGGTCATATTTGACATGGCAAAATTTCGTACCAATGCACAAAATTTCATAACTACTTGAACCCTAAATTGTGGCAACTGCTATCATATTTTATTACTTGTTTTACAAAAAAAAAAAAAAAAAAAAAAAGGCCCTTTAGGGGTTCAGGGGCCCGGTTAAATATTGTTTTAGGACGGTCATATTTGGCATGATTTTATTTGGTGACAACTCGAACCACAATATCAACAACACATTTCATATTTCAGAATCAAAGCCGCTACAAACAAACATCAAAATAATAGATGATGTGAGAAATACGTTGAGCTTGCCTGAAGATTTTGTATACCTAGAGACAGAGGGGTACGTAACCTCGTCGAAATTCTGATTTATGTATGAAATTAGTTTAAATTTTGGTGTAATTATGTGTATTTCGTATGCATACCAAACTTGGATCTCGGAAAGAAACTACCGAACCGCCGTAGTGCATTGGTAGAGCGTTGGTGTAGCATTCGGGAGGTCGTGGGTTAGATCCAAGCGGCTGATCATCCTGATTGAGGTTTTTATGGGTTTTTCCTCAGTCACACCAGGCAAATGCTGGCAACTTCAAACAAATAGCGCCTGACCGACACCTTCCAGAATCCTTTCCCTATTCTATTCCAGACTGAGCCCTAGATGCCCAACGACCATCAATTCGAAACGAAGTTCTGGATACGAAATTCTGCCTAGAGAAGGTAAATACGAGAAATGGACAGTCTGCAGATGACCTTGAGCTTGATGTGTCTAATACCAATGAATACTTAAAATATACTCTACTTCGAGCAAGGAAAAACATGACACAGTTTAAACAATAGGAAAATCTTTCTTTATATTTTAAGTATTCATTGCTAATACTGTTGGCCTTAAATGTTGTCCAATTGTATCTAGTGAAGTAGAACGAGTTTTTCGGTGTACAAAAACAGTTTTGCTGAAAGCAGAAGTTTCAATTTTGAAAACTTAAGACACCATGTCGCAATCAAGTGAAGTCTTGATCTGTAAAGCTGCACCCGAAATTGTAAGTTTATTTGAGTATGGGAGTATTAAAAACAACCATTTTTACATTCTTTTCTTTAGTTCACAATGGTTCGTGGTGTCATCAAATCTTGGAACGTTAATTGAACTCATTTCCCGTCGTCATAGAATGATGAAATATTGCAGAAGGACGTAAGTCCGGTGACAATACAATATTCCATTGTTATTTTCATATATGTCTATATATTTATATATTAAAAAGCAAATTTTAATGTTTTTATTTTTTATTATTATTCTCAACTTCTTTATCCTAAAACAAATACTAGCCTCGGTTTTCCTGGTTGCAGAACACTTTAAGATTTGGGTCACAAAGCACATAGCTTGTGAAAATGTATCCGAACATCGAAATAAGGAATAATAAATACTTTTTAATAACATTCTTTTCTTAATCAATTCGTGCTAAAAAGTAAAACAACAATTTTGTTAATGCATGACTAAAAAGAAAAGAATGGGGCGCGTCATTTCAAGAATTTATAAAGTATCTGTGAGCGCTCCCCATGCTTTTCTTTTTAGACATGCATAAACATTTTTTTTTTTACTTTTTAATACGAATTGATTGAGAAAAGATTGTCTTTAAAAAAATATATAATTTTTTTCATGTTAAATCGTATGAGCTAAATAAAGAATGAACATATGTAAACTTTAAGGTTTTTGCAGTAACTGGAATAAAGCGTTGACAAGATGGTAATGTGTTTTCGAAAGTGCATCTTGCTTTGCATATTTTGCTTATTTTAGTGCATGTTTCAATTATTTTAAGTGCATAACTATCCGTGCCCTAGACATGACTGCATTGTACAGTCAGCACTTGACGTGCCTCTAGCCATAACATGAACTTTTACCTTGAATTTATTTATTTATTTCAGCATCTAAAGAAGAAATAAGCTATGCGTGAGCATTAATTCCTATCTGAAGTATAGATGGACCTTGAAGATTTTGCATATGAAATTAAATAATTGGAAACACAAATCCTTATTTTAATGTGTTGTGTGCAGTTCCGAAGGTGATGGTGCCCCCTTCTATATATAAAATTTATAGGAGGAATGAGATATTTGTGTAACTTGGAAATATAAGGTGAGCGTAAAAGAAAGTGAAGTGGGGAGATTAAATGTGTTTGTTAGGGAGAAATATGACTGTAAAGTTGGAACTACGTTCTTGTGGTGTAGAGCGAAGTGCGCGTGAGAGTGACGTAATGAATTCAAAAAGTTGCGGGAAACTGTGTCGACAACATGCCATGGCAGGTGTTTGTGGTGGCTGCAATGTTTCTATACTTTCTTTGCGCCCGAAGTGTCCGAAAACGAAGGGAAATTGTTAAGATTTTACGCAAGACCCTGGTTATTAAAACTGAAGGCTAATTAGCTGAGTTTCTCTTCGTGAAGTGCTCCTCACAAGCCGATATCGTCCATAAGTTCCTATTAGCTGCAGGAGAGTTGTATAAACCGGATAATTAATGAAAGTAAGCTACAGTACGTATAAAATATCATTGATTGTTAAATATTTGTTCGACTCATGTGTGCAATAAAAAACACCGAACGTGACTTTTCTAACCATTGGTCACTAATTTTATTAAATTTCCTCTGAGCGAGAGTAGGGTGGTTATAAAATTTGTAGGCTACAGAGCCCCCCCCCCCTTGGCTGCGGCCATATCAGATTTCCTTAGACGCTAGTGAATAATGACGTACATTTTAGAGGAACTACTTTCGCGCGTAAGAATAAAGTGAATTTGAATGTCGTGAGTGAAGATGACTGGAAGTAACAGATGGAAATGTTAAAAATCTCGCGGCCAAGGGATAAAGGATAATACATTATGAGTTGAATAGAATCGGACACAAATAAAAACTCAATTGAAGAGCGTTATGAGTAAAACAATAAAAAGTCGATGTTCAAGGGACCACCAACTGCGGAACCGCAGCCATATTTTTTATTGCTCGAAGAGGTACACTCGTCAAGTCATATGGTTTCCAATTTTGAAAAAGGTCCTTACAATTCTATTTCCCAAAGTTTTGAATACAGTTTAATTCCATTATTAAATTATCCAGCACGTTACACTCTACGGATGTTTTATTTTCCTTATTGATAAAGTATTATTATCCATACTCAAATAATCAACCAAAACGAGAAAAAAAAAAAAAAAAAAAAAGAGGAGCACGTGAAAAGCCAAGAGTTTTACAGAGTATGTTCTTACTTCACAGTAGCTTACAATACCTAACTGTTATCACTCATCTTTCTTCGAATTCAGAGTCGTTATAAAATTTAACGGTTGAAATAGCAATAAAAGCAATTTGATGTCAGACATTTGTTGAACCTAAGATATATTTTGTTGTTTGAAGTAGTTAATTATAGCTATAAATAAGAAGAAAAGCTATTTTTCTAACCAAACTGCAAAACCACAGAGCGTTACCACAAAACAGTTAAATATGCTTTTTTTAAAAGAGAGAATAGCTTTTTTCATATAATCATTTGGGTTTGTTTCTTATTATATAGCCGTTGGGGTTAAATTTTCTTCTAAACCTCTTTTTACAATTCTTTTCTTTTCCATTCTCATTTTCGAAGTAGCCTTATTTCTCTGCACAACAGTAAAGGCAAAAAGAAAGGAAAAACTACTTCAAGGATTGTTAACTCTGCGTTAAGTGTGAAAACGAAGAGCTTTTTTTTGTCTGGGGAAAGGGGGAGGAGAGGTGTGTTGAAGGATCTACAAAGAGAAAATGATTTGACACTTTTATTCCCCTTGATTGATTTTTCCACGTCCTCTTTCTTTCTTTTAGACACCCCCTCCTCCTGATTATCTCAGATCGAGAGCCCTGCGTATTGTTCTTTCCGTAATTGCACAGAAGATGGATACGAAAGTTTTCAGCAAACGGCTCATAGAATTCGAGGCGTAAAGTGTATTTTACTTTTCTTTCTTTCACCCCGTAATCCCTCGTTTCCCATTTCCCTAGAATCTTACTAACACTTTAACAACGAGGAAGCCTTTTTCCATCCATTCTTTTAGTCGATTTTTTTTTTTTTACAATTTTTTTGTACTGTTTATTTTGCATCTTTAGGTCCTTTTACATCTCTTCTCTTGGCATCCTCTCTTAATTATCGAGATTTAAATCTGGCGAAAGAGGAGGCAATTAAAATGGAAAATAACTTTCTCTTTCTAGAAGACGAAATAGAAAAAAAGGGAAGTTAGTTTGAAAACCAATTCACGGCAATTCCTATTTATATATCATTTTTAATATATATTCATTTGTTCTTATGGAAGCATCATAAGAACATTACATGAAAAAAAAAAAACTTGTACTTCAACATGTATATATTTATTCCTGAGATGAATTTAGAAATGTATTACACAGAATTCGATTTAACCATTGTTTCTAAGATAAAGCTTTTCAAAGGACCAAACCTGATCTAAATCAACATAACATCTGGAATGATTAAAAACAAAATGGTTCGTCACAATCAGTACCGTGCATTATACTATAATGCCTATCTGAATAGTCTCTATCTCTTCTCGATTTCAAAACTAGATCTCGAAATCGAAACAGACGCCTTTTAAACGAAAACCATAGCAAGTATAAATCACAGGTTGAAATGCGTATAAAACAAATACAGGTGAAAAGTTATTCTGGTAGGAATAGCCTGTTGATAGGAACAACATAGTTGTGGAGTATGGCCTATGAAAATATTGTTTCATCAAATAGACTCTGAAACTGTTGACAATTTTGTCAGTCTAGCAGCGATCACCAAAAGTTTGAGAATCATTGGACTACACGGTCTACACCACACCGGCAATTAGCTTTTACTGTCTTGTGTTTTGATTATATTCGGTAGAGGATAATGTATGGAGCGAGTGAGAAAATGATTTCAGACAGTGCTGTGAGCTTCAAACCATCATTTTTTTTTTCTGTGGTAGTTTAGTTTAATTGATTCCTTGAAAACAGGAATTCTGAGAATCTCGTTGGTTTTATTTGTAGCACCTGAAGGGGAAAAGGAAGGAACTGAAGTTAATTTTATCTTGTTTCTAGTGCAAGCTGAGCTGTAAGTATTTCACTGACTTTTAAGTATTTCATGTATTTTCACTATTAGCATCAATAGTGTTGTTCTGCAGAAGAAGGGAGGTCCTTCAAGGCAAAAATCCTCTTCCCTTAATTTCGATCTTGCGCTTTCATTTTTCCTTTTGTTTTAGCTCAATCTTCCTTAATAGTGTCATCCGTCTTCTTCCTCTGCCTCTATTTCCTTCAACCATACCTTCACTTACATAATTTAATAATGTTTCTCAAACGCTATGGCGCATTTCAGGTCCTAGTGAATCTCCTACCGGACCTCGACTAGTCTTCTGTTTTAACTCAGGATATTTCTTTCTGGTTTTCATCACGTATAACCTTCAATATACACTGTAAAAAATGTTGACTATCACATTAAAAAAAATCACATTTTTTCCGCACTTCAAATCACTCGTTTTGATCATTTCTTGTATAATATTTAACTTCCGTCACTATTTGAATATTTTTTCAATGGTTGGAGTCAGCAAGGATAGAATCCGAGTGATCCCGGTGATTACCTTCATAATTAACGCTACAAATAACAATATGTAATTTTACTCGCTATATGTTAAAGAAGTTCCACCTAAAAATGACTGAGCTGAAATTTAACAGAACATAGGCCTAGGACAAATGGGTTATTAATTTCGTGATATTTGCTAATTTCGTGATATATTAGGCTTTCGTAATGCCGCGATTCTCAAGAGTTATTGAGTTAAAATTTATGACGCCAGGTGTCTATAGAAGCATTATCTGCATCTTGCATGATACTTATTTCTAGAAAAACTTCTAATAATGTCGCAGCTCTATAAAACGCTGACGCAGTTTCTCTTAAAATAAGAAATGTTGACTTGGTAACACTGCATTGTGACGTTTCAGTGTCAGGCTAATGAATAACCTGTAAACAGTCTGGAAAGTTTCATGAGTGGAAGAAAAGTTTCAGGTTGATTACTTCAATGAATCTTAAGATATATGTGTAACTGTTATCGTTCTTTGTGCACACGAAGACGCGAACTTCTATATGGCATGTATGTACTATCATGGCCAAAATTATGTTCACATGACTTTGTTATACAC
>JAGDQP010003867.1:61639-90087 GCA_022664845.1 Lepisma saccharinum | reverse complement strand
AAAAAAAAAATAGAAATATGGTTGGTTTTTAGACTGTGATAGTTGTTTATAATGACAAATGTATGGAAGATGATTTTATACCTGTTTATAAGTATGTTTCTTGTTGAAGTGTGTGGTCATATATAATTCAGGTATTGAATTCTGTATTCTCTGAGTTGAGCTATGTCTCGATGACCACTTATATTAGTGCTTAACAGGTATTTGATGTATTCAAATGGTATTCTACAGCAAACCCACCTTATTGGTATGCGGTGGTAAGGTGGTCACTCATTTTAATAAAGAATTGGTTAATTGAGAATGAAACCTTTACTGTTACTCCGTGGGATAGAATTTAGTTCAGTTACAACTCTGTCGTTAACAGAAGAGCACTTCATCATTATGACGACCAGAAACTCTTAGACACTTCTTGATCCCTTCCAGATGATTCACGTTGGGTCCATAATAGTTGGCCGTATAATTGGGATGCAAGAAAGCGACTCACGGCTTGTCGCATCGTGTCATCTACCGTAGGTGTTCTACAATGATGGCCTCTTCTACTTTTCCTTGAAGGGTTCCCGATCAACTTTGTTCCTTATTTAGTATCGGAGTTGTTCATCTCCAGCATGCGCGTTGGACAAATGTTTGTTTCTTTGCTTGCTTCTTTGTTTACTGCAAGAGAGTTACTCGAATTTTGACATCAATTCGATCTTCTTCAAGCGTTTCCATTGGATTTCGGCTTTATTTTAGCAAACAAGAAAAATATCATTCAAATAAACCAACTCTCAAACAAACAAACAAACTCTTTGAAAACAAACTAACTCAAACAAACTCATAAACTTTCAAACAAACAACATAAAACTTTGAAAATGACTTCTTTGTTATGCCTCCATTAAATGTTTTTTAAAAAAATAGTTTAATCAAAGATGGCCTATATTAACATTGCATGAAGTTCACAATGTAATTCAGTAAGCCGAAGTAGCCTGAGACAAAGTTGCCTAAAGGCTATAAAGAAATTAAATTTAATTTAGATCTTCACTTGTCCTGCAATGCAAATGGCAGTATTACAAAACTAATTGTA
The DNA here is from genome assembly GCA_022664845.1 of Lepisma saccharinum. Classification (NCBI taxonomy): domain Eukaryota; kingdom Metazoa; phylum Arthropoda; class Insecta; order Zygentoma; family Lepismatidae; genus Lepisma; species Lepisma saccharinum. The sequence continues at coordinate 89,030 of JAGDQP010003867.1, read as the reverse complement.
ACATATTCCAGCATAACAAATATATATATACTGGTAGCCCCTTAAGTCCCGATCGGGTGCCAGCTATAATCACTTTTGTGTCGTTTAGCAACTCTCATTATCCCGAATTACATGGTATAGGTCATGAAGGGTCTGACTTTTTAAGTTTCCGAATAAATATTTATTTAACGATCTCTAGATAGAGCCCTAATTTCGGCCATTTTACATGAGATATATTTCGAAAAACAGTAACAAGAGGAGGGATTTTGGAAGACCGACCCTGATTTTAGTCAAAGTAGTATCCCAGCATTTACTAGTTATGACGAAATGAAACCAAGGGAATCCTGTCAGGATGGCCGAGAGCGTAAATCGAAGCCAGATCCTCCCGATTACAAGGCACCTCTACCGACAGATCTACTTTATTATTATTATTAGCTTATTACTCATTAAACCTATGAAGCAAAGACTAGTTATTTGAAACTTTACCTTAAGGGCAATGTAAAGTCAAGATGTGTGACACGAGAGGGCAGCATTGTCTCCGTATATGTCTAATGTATTTTTATCGTTGCACGAAATTTCCGTGCTGCTCCTACAAATTCAAGTCTAGAGAGTTCTAACTTTCAGGGAAGAAAGTACATAACCAATTGCAGAGTTCTATCCGTGCCGATTTTTATTTTATTTTTTCTTCATTGTTAAAATCGTTTCATTGTTGTTATGGATATAACAATGAAGCACTTTCAACAATGAACAAGAAAGAAATTTAAAAATCTGCACGGATAGAACTCTTGAATTGGTTATGAACTTTCTTCCCTCAAAGTTAGAACTCTCTAGGCTTGAATTTGTAGGAGCAGCATTGAAATTTCGTGCAACGATAAAAATTCATACCGAGATAGTGCTGCCATCTCTTGTCGTATATATCTTGGCTTTACATTCCCATTAACAGGAGAATGGTCCATGAAAAACTAATAACTAAGAATATTGAAACTAATAAAATTTAAAGATAGTTTCTTGTTGAAAATCTATTGAAAGCGTCCGGCATTATAACAGGAGTACCTATTGTCTGCTGCATATAAGAACGTAGATGTATCATCACTATTAGTATATAAATTTAGTAACTGTTTGATATAACAATATTTTTTTTTTAAAGTTAACTGTCAGTTAAACATCAAGTTCTTTATATTTAATTAAGATATTTTTAACATTGAAATCAACATTTTTAACTGCATAAGAACAGTTAGTAGAATTACTTGAAGCTGGCCGTGGCAATACGGTGCGGGTTACATGTGTATGATCAACACGACGTTCGACCAACACGGCAGACGATCAACAATAAAACTGACAGCACGGTTTATATGTAAAGCCTTAGAAAGACGATTGAATCGTATATTTTTTTAAAAGGCATCAGTATAGAATTTGGTTATTCTTAGTCTTGCAGTGTATTAGAAAATACAGTTATAGCTGCATGTATTGGGATTAAAATCGAATGAATAAATGAATTGTTTTAAGTTATATAGTGACCTGAAAACTTAATATATCATGTCTCAGAATCACTTTTTAACCATCGAACCTGCTAACCTCCATAGAATTAATCTCACTTAATTATTTTTCATTTTGAAATGTTTTTCTAAGTTTTACAACAACTTGTACTCGTGGACTGACCCCCTTTTAAAAATATACAATTCAATTAAAGTTATTATCGTAAACTATCGTTCTGGTTACCTGCGTAGAACCAACACTGCTTTGGACCAACACCGGCCTGAGACCAATACTTCGTAGAACCGGTGTCTAACCAACAATACATTGTACCAAAACAGGTTTAAGACCTGAGATGTTAGTCGTACACCGGTTTGTGCTGATTGGAAGACTGTTGGTCGTACGAAGTGTTGGTCTAACGCAACATCTCCTACGCTAGTCTATCCGACTATGGAATGAACTTAACAGCACTGGAATCTGCAGTTGTACGAAAAAATAATAATAATTTGACATTGTAGCGAGGAGATGATTTATTTGGACTGGACTTTTCACTTGAATATATACGAATCTTGGGCGAAACTGACATGTTTGTTCAAACTTAGAAGAAATTGCCACAACATTTTTTTAGCAGAAAACCAATGACCCAGTGAATTTCAAATTTTCAGCTTCTAACACCAGAGCTGAAACCGGGTCACTTTTGGTGACCCGGCCTCACTCGAAGATAGCTGACCCGGTCCGAAGTTTAACCCGATGGTGGGAATTTCGGCGTCCTATTTTTTGTGTTCTGTGAGGTAACATCCCCGGTCCTGGTCACCCCTGAAAGAAATACTGTTCAAATGTAAGGAAATAAAAATCGGGCCAGACCGTGTCCGAATCCTTGTCCCGATGAGTCGGTCCAAAACTTGAACTGGTGACCCGTTTCAGCTCTGTCTAACAAAGATATCGTAAGCAGATACAGAAAAACTGACATCAAATTTAAGTTAAGAGATCTTAATTTATCAGTTTGTTTTTATTATCGTATGGCTACAACATTCTCTTATGGTATATTTTCACTTTATGCACTCAGCCTCCACTAGCGGCTAAACGAAAATAAGAGAGAAACTGACTTCAGAGAGCGATTCTGGAATCTCTCTTTCGTCTGCGTCGAAACAGACCTGGTATGTGAAGGGACTTCAATGCACTGAGAAATGGCAACAATGCAACGAAAGAGAATTCAAACAAATTTCAAATTTGACAAGTTTGAATTAGGTAACCCAGCAAGCCAGGCGACGCCGGCCCGACGTCAGCATTTGGTCGGCGAAAGTGGGGCCGACGTCGGCTATCAAAATGCCGACGCGTGGTCGTCGCTCGTCCAACTTCTTCCCGACCCCGTTCAAACTGCGATAAATTAATTATTTTAATGAACTGGATGACGTATGGTTATAGAAAAAGAACTGACTTTTATTATAGCTTATCTTTCACTCCACTTTTTCATCTTCAATTACTATTAAAAATTTCTGCACGTGTCAGGGAGTGGATTCGAACCTAGCATCTTCTGATCGACTAGTGTTTGAGAGTGCGCCGCTTTAACCACTGCTCCACACAGGCTTCTGTCCATATTCTTTCGTCGATCAGATACTTCTGCAAGTCAGACATGGAATGTAGTAACACAGACACTATATTCATATCTGAATGGCGTTAATCCCGGACCTGTGGATGTTTATTCTACATTACACAGAATTTTTCGAAAGCAAATCGACATAGAAAGTGCAACTACAAGAAAACTCCTATTTATGCACCAGGATTAATATAACTTTTTCTAGATTCAGAGGATCATCAAAATATCGTGATTGTACCACTATTATCACCTGCAACTCGATGTTTACCTGTATGCACGAATTTTAAGTTTTTATTTAGCCGTTTATTAGTAACGTGAAATATCACTGCATTTGTTGTGGTAATAATAATAATGTAATGCAATATTTATTGTGCTACGAACAGCATGGTACCAATACAACACTAAGTCATACAAGATACATATAGATATACAAATAGATATACAGGTAAACAAGAAGTTGTTAAATATAGAAGTTTGATAGCAATACAATTATTTTCCATAATAGTTGTCTATTAAACGTTTAAAAAAATACAGTCCTTGTCAGAATCAGTCAATAATTTATGATGCCTTCTTTTGTACAAGGGAACAGCTAATTCAAAATTTTCCGTCTATGCTCTTAATTTGAATTTTATTTATGATCTTTAGGCATCTAAGGCTCAGGCCGAGATAAGGGAGGGGAAAGGATTCGGGGGCGGCCAGGGCCTATGCTGAAGGTGCCATCCCAGCATTTGCCTAGTGCGACTGAGGAAACCCCTGGAAAAACCTCAGACAGGATGGTCGACTTCTGAGATTGAACCCACGACCTCCCGAATGCTACGCCAACACTATACCACTGAGTTACAGCGGCTCGGTCAATGTTCTGCATATTCCAGATTTAAAAATTTTCGCCAGTACTTTTCAGAATAAGGCAATTTGACATAATATCCTGAAAAGGCAATAATAATAATAATAATAATAATAATAATACACTCTATATATAAACAGAAGTTGTGACTGACTGACATATCAAATCGCAGGCCAAAAGGTTTAAGCTAGAAACTTGAAATTTATGTCTAGTCTGGCTTTAACTAACCCATTTCACTGATGTTCGGTAAGAAGCAAAACAAGGGCACATTTCAAAAGTAGAAATGAAGAAAAAAGGTCATTTCTTATTTTTAAAAAGAAAAAAAAGATGTTAGTCTGAGGTGGGATCGAACCCGCCCTTAGAATAGCTCTCCAGTGCTTTATCCACTAGACCATACAGCTCGACACTCGAAGACGGCTTCCGAGTCGAGTGAAGCTGCGAGTAATAGCTAATAATAATAAATTACAAGTTCCTAATCCAACGTAGAGGCACCTTTGTTTTTAACAAACGCTTCCTCTTTTCATATTTTACTACAAGCACAATACATTTATCCTCAACATCGAATGGTAGACGATCCCTAAAATCTCTCAGTTTCGACTTTTCATTTGATAATTGTGAAATAGAAAATACAAAATGGATGCAAATAACAAAATCAGCGCCACTCCAGCTGAGCTGAGATGCGTTGAATAGGTTTTCCTTTCGTTCTAGACCTGCCGGCAGAATTCTTTTGCAACGGTATGCCGATACTTTAGTTACAGAAACACGAGATTAAAACAGTCGGAAAATGGACGGACCCCCAATTTTTTCCCAACCACCAGGAAGTGGGTGAGACTCCTCTTAATTCCCGACCATCAAGAATAGACGGGGTGCTCCATGCTTCTTTATTAAGTTCTACGCAATATCAAGTTTGACACGCTCAAAAGCAAGTGAGTGATAACCTTGCTGCAAGATGGCATGCTATCTGAAAATTTATTCTATAAACATACAGTACAAATGCGATTATGCGTTTCTCGAGTAACCAATCATCGGATTGTTCGGCATTTTTTAAGATTCCGTGTGTCCTAAACTGTCCTGTGCGTGAATCAGAAACAACATTGATCCAATTTTCGGAACAAGAATATGACAACGTCATCTCCAGATATTCTTGTGCTTAGAAGAATTAGGATGGAGACCAAGAATAAAATTGTTCCTGCCAAAGTGCAGAAATAAATGACAGTTCCTTTGAAGATGTGTTTGAGGATTGTATAAGCTATGTATAGACTTAAATGACATGTTGTACGGATTATCCATGGTTTTCGATCAAACCCTCTTTCCCTTCCCTCCATTATGACAAATAATGTAGCTTCTACTACAGTTCAGTTGTTTTACTTTGCACTAAACGAGAAACCTCGACCTGTTTCCCGCAAGTTCTTTGCAACTTTTCAGGAGGTCAACCAATAGTGCTGTTACCGCCCATAAAATTCATTTTATCTTATCTTTGCAACTTTTCACTCTTAATTTTTCATTTCCGGTTAGGGTTATAAACCTTCCGGTATTTATCGGACATCTCCGGCTTTCTGCTAGTGTCAGGTCGGCATTTAGTTTTTTTTCTTGAATAAGTCCGGCATTTTAAAAATGAGTAAGACTTGCACTGTTTGTGTTGTTTATGGTAAACTCAATGGTCACGAGCATTTAGGAGTTGTAATATGTCTCTATTTAATTACTTCTAGGGTCTGTAGCTGGTACTACTGTCGATGTATCGCAGTTTTCAAGGTCTGTCAGTTTTATTTTGCCATTCCTGGTAGCAACGCTTCTACTGAAAGATTGATTTCTTTGATTTGTGCTCAATGTGTCTGGCATTTTTTTTAAATCTTCATTTTTTCGAAGTTTTGTCCTGCATTTGACAAATTTCCAGTTGGTAACCCTACTTCCGGAGGACTGTCTCAAGAACACTAATCTCCCGCTACAAATTTATGTTCTCATTCAGTCACTTTTCTACAATTTGGTGCAAAAGACAACGTTCAATTGTTAGTGGACTTTAGATATTCAAAGGTAGGCAACAAAACTACAATAAACATAAAGACTTTGGCGGGATGTTAGCGCTCTTGAGACAGTCATCCAAAAATACAAACTGTTGAGTGAAACTAGTTGTCTTTTATCAATTGACAATAACAGTCGTTGCATTAGGCCAGCTTTCCTTACGGGCGCTCGCCAGTAGAAACTCGTGTTACATGTAGAACACACACTTAAACATGTTCTAATTGGCTACTCACCCAAATCGTCAGCAAAGAAAGCAACGCACGCTTGCATGAAAAGTTAGCCTTACAAGAACAGTTCTGCAAATATCCTTGTGAGTGAAGTGGAGTATCCAGTTTTAGCAAACTCATTTCTATGCATTTATGTATCTGAGTGTAGTATGTGTGAGTACGTGAGATTACCGAAGAGAATGAATCTGATGGAACAATCAAAACATTTTTAACGAAAAGAGGTAAATTATGTTCCACAGGTGGCTCATAATGCTTTATTTATAAATGCTTAACGTGTTCCAATTTCCAGTGGATGGAAGTGCTGAATCTTTTATAAAATAGAGAGATGGTGAAAATCTCGAAGCCTCTCAATTGCATTAGTTGTGCATGAGCATTTGTTTCGATGTAATGTGCACGTACATGTACAGTAAGCGTATGCATATGAATAATTCCATTATTTCATTAAACACTAACTTCACTGTTAATCAATGTAGCAATACTCTTTAACGAAAGGTCGTCAGTTTAGAAACTATAACCTACTCATTTTATTGTATATAGATTATTGTTTTAAACAATGAACTCTATCTAAAAGCGATACTGGACTGACTGCTGCCATTGAATATTTCATGAGTGTATGAAGCCAACGAACGGAGAGGACACTTATACTCGTTTATCCACTTCCAGTATAAACGAATATGAACAAAATTTTCGGTTCTAACTTAGTTTTCTACGCTTGGTATCGCTGTGCGGCCCGTTTTTTTAAAATTTATTTCTTAATTCTTGCAAAAAACGTAAATATTATTTGCAGTATATCCTATTATACGCAGGGTATGGTGTACTATTATATAAGTAACTCAGGAATTAAAACTTAAATAAAAAAAAGGTCGCACAGTGATAAGAAGTGTATAAAACTGAAAATTTGGTCCACATTGGATTAGACTGGAAGTGTACAAACGTTTAAATATTTGCTCTGGTGTCTATCTTTTGACACAAAGTAGCCTCTCCATTAGTTCGATGGCTAAAACCAAATATTGTGATCAACTTTTAACGAAATGTTGCTTTCTAGGGTTCAAGAAAAAAACAACATAGATATACAGTATCGGTTTTAAAAAAAATAGCAACGGTATAAAGAAATTCTGATTTTATTGTGGAAAAGTATTTTCACTCCTGAGCTGAAAGTGCCACCGGGTAATTCGGGTCAAATTTTGGACCGGTCTATGCTTGAGACCCAGTCGGACACGGGGATCCGATTTCAATCCGGTGACCCGCAGGCCAAAGCAGAGATTTAGTTCCATCCTTATACACTGTTGCGTTTGAACAGTTTTTCTTTCAGGGATGACCGGGTTCCTCTCCCAGAGCACGAAAAATAAAAAAAATTCATAACAATGTAAATAGATTATGGAAATAATGTCATATCGACGAAAAGAACAAAAATACCGCCAAAGGTGGGCAAATTATCCCCTCGGAAAGGCTCTTCCGAAAGAATTTTGTGTTTGAAGTATTAAATAATATAAAAAGCATTAAAATCGTTTAAAACTCTCAAAACTGAAGTACCCGTACACTTCTCAAGGAATCTTACAAATTACCATATTGATTGATTGAATCCACAGGAAAAAGACCAAGTCACCGGGTCAAGATTGGATTAGAGAGCCAAGATTTGATAACCGAGTCTCCGAGTCATTGTCAATCTAGTAATTTGGGTCAAGACCGGGTGTCAAGTTTAGAACCAGGTAGCCGGGTCACCTATGTCCGGGTCATCGGATCACCAAAAGTGACCCGGTTTCAGCTCTAATTTGCTCATATGCACAGGTAAAGTTAATTTCATTCTTGGAATAATGGAAGTTTTGATGTCAAAAGCTTGACAATAATCATGATTGTCATCCTTGCAGCGAATGCTTTCGTATTACAGTCGGTCGTTGAGAAGAGCCAGTGAAGTTCTTATGTGCTCACTTCATTTTTTTTTCATTTATTTCTTTAAGTAAAGTTTCTTCAAGGTTTCTGGGTTGATGATTACAAATTTTCGTAGTGTGGTACAGGTTGTATCTGAGAACGTGTATAAAGTTTGGGATCGTATAAAAGTCTCATGGTTTCTTGGGTAATCATTGGTAAAATTGGAGAAAAAATATATTTAGTCCATTTTCATGTTTACAAATAGTTCCATTTTTGAAAGTACAAAGATAACTAAAGAAGCAAGAAAACACTATTAAACAAAAAGTGAATGCGTAGAACCACTTCGGCCTTATTCGTAAAACGATCAGTTTTTGCGTTACAAGTAAACCTACCGGTGGTTTGAACGACTTTTTCAACCAAACTTGGTAGAGGAGTAGGGTACATCAGGAAATCACCAAAAAACCTGATTAAAAGTGCTTCCAATCCATAAAGACAAGCGCAGTGGCGAAAAGTTTCATTCGTATGAACATGCACTGACAGTATGATCAAAGGCGGAAAACACACGTTTCTTTATGAAATGCTTGAAATAATGGAAATGAATATTTGGTCAATATGCTATCTTTTAAGAAGTACGTTTGTTGTGGCCGCCATCTTAAATTCGGCCATCTTGGATCTTCCTTGCCTTTTTTTAGAAAAAATGGGAAGTGGATCATGTACCATATCATTCTGGGCTAGAATTTTTACCAGAAATACGTAAGTGAAATCAGTTATGCCATAAATATAATTTCAATAAAGATAATCAAATGTGACATTAGTATGCGTAGTTCATTGAAAAGTTTGGAAATACTCTGTTGTTCTTGAAACAGTGCAAGAAATGAAGACCCAGTTCTCTATGACGTACTCTAAGATAGTGGCCATAGCAAACGAACTCTCTAAATTGAAAAGATAACACATTGACCAGGTATCCATCCATTCATGTGTATTTGTTTTCCATTATTTCAAGCATTTTACAAATAAAGGCGTGTTTTCAGACTTAGATCACTCTGTAAGTACATGTTATTATGAATGAAACTTTTGGCTACTGCGCCTGTCTTAATGAGCGGAACCACTTTTAATTATGCTTTCTGGTGGTTGCCTGATGTACCCTACGAAGTTTAGTAGAAAAAGTCCTTTCAACCATCGATAGGTTTACGTGTTAGAAACGATGGTTTCTATATACATCCTGGTTTCGTCTACATTAAAAGTTCTTGTCACATCAAAGTTAATTTATCTCGAGTTCAGTTTTCAGGATGCAGAAAAACGTTACCACGTTTTCTTTGGTAAAACCCTGAACTCGAGCCATTGAGAGGTTTTCAGGTTTCCTCATGCTCACAGCGGGATATCTTTTGGGAAGAGGATATTTTTTTTATTTTCTTTCATTTGTAAGTAATTACTCCACAAGCATTTCTTCAAGTTCTGCGGTCAAGGCGATTGGCCTTCTAATACTTTTTAAAACATTTCTTCAGGGGTATGGAGGGACGATTTCATATAATACTTCAATGTAGTAGCTCTAGGAATTTGGTAGACTTTTGATGCTCTCACGTAACCCATTTTATTCTCTCTTACAGCCTTCATTGCATCAATCATTGCTTCGAAATTCCGTCCTTAGCGTTTTACCATTTAAAAATATGAAAGGAAAAATACTCAGATCCCAATATATTTAAAACTGAACTGAGGTGAAAATGAAACACCTGTTTCATATCGTTCGGGAGACGAAAATTGGGTATACCAGAGAGGACGAAATTAGGACAAAGCCAACTTTCCAATATGTCACTTCTCATTGCTTCATTGCAGGACGATATTGCTACTTTCGATTTCTGTCTGACTTGTAGTTACTAAGTTCTAGGGACCGGATTCTTAAAATAGAGAAAGCTAAGCAAATAAAAAGGGCCTGCCAGTTTTGGGTCAAAGTCATAGTTTTGCACACTCTTTTTAGACGATGCAACAGTATATGGGTCGTCTCTGACTTGTAGTTACTGGGATCTAGGGAGGAAGGATAATTTGTATTCTCTTAGTTTCCCCGAATTCATACCGGGGGGAAAGGGGGGTGCTGAAAAACAGAAGGGTACGGAATCAGTAAAAATGAAATATGAGATAGAATACAAACAACAATATGTATGATAGCAAGAACCAAACAAGAAATCAGTCTCTACGCTGTGAAAAATAGTTGATATAATTTTCTTTCCGTAAAGCAGGGAAAATACATGTTATGGGTAGCGAAAGCGATATTTTTATCTGGTAGGGTTAGCAGACACTTACTCAACTTGAGGAGTGTTTGATACGTTTCTTCAGTTTTGTACATCGCTTGTGTGTGCGCGTAAATGGAACGACGCATCTCATATAGAATTTATCATTAATATCATCAATGCGTCAGTTAAGGTACACGTCTTGTAGGATGGAGGGAAAATCGATAAATAGCCTGTTGCTGTCGACTCTGTAGGAAATGATAGGCTATATAATAATATACTTTGTGGTTCCTCTACCTCATCCCACACACTATCTGCTCTGGGAAAAATGTGCTTGCAGCAGGGTAAAACACTGGTTGCTTGTTCCATGCCAGTGCTGAAAAATTTAAATGACCTTTCTTTTTGGTTGCTAATGTATCCTTTTCGACCCCACTTCTTGTTAATAATTCAGATATTTCCGTTCTCTGAACACGAAAGCTTCAGTTGGAGGTGTTTACACAAAAAAGAACATACTAGCACACATATATTCATCATATTTACTGCTCGATAAACGAATTGACTATCAGATGATTCGATTATCTATGAAACGTCAGCGCGGCACGCGGCACTGTGGTCAGCGGAACCTATGCTCCCGGTCGACTGGCAACAAGATGTCACAGTGAAATCGCAGCACTAGTTATTGTCTAACAAAATGCTACTTATGTTTGTTTTCTAAAAGGTTTCGCTGATTACAGAGAATAAGCATAGATAATTCCAGCATCTCCTTGCATGACATTAGTGAGTCTTTATCTTCTAAAAGTCGTACTTTGATAGACAATCACTAGTGCCGCGATTTTCACCGCGAAATCTTGTTGGTGGCCGGCCGGGTCCACGTACCGCGCTCACTTTTCACAGATGATTCTATTATGCTGTAGATGCATCTTGTCTAATTTATAATTATGTAAACGTCTAACTGTAAAAACATGAACAAGAGTAACACAAAACCAAAGAGTATAGAGAAACAAGGGGGAGGTGGGTACTACACAATGTCAGCTAACCGCTTGGACAGTTCCAATTCAAAAGCGGAAATAATCCATAAATTATAGTGGTTTCAAGAATATTAAATACATGGAGTAAACGGTAGAGTCACCTTGGTATTACAAGAAATCACCTTTCTAAGACATTTCCCCTTCTTTCCCGTACTCTTCAACTGTTATAAATTACATAACAAGCAGTGCTATGCAATAAAAGGGATACTTCCTCGTAAATTCACTTCCGGCTTCACTGGACGTTGCAGGGCACGCGTTTGTGTATCATCTCCTCAAAGAAAGTCGCCGGCTTAAAACGGTAAACGTACTTATGCACACTGTTTCGTACTTCTTGAAACTTTCGACACCATTTCGGTATAGAAACGAGCACTCATGAACCGCACAGCACACATTGTTGGATGGATTTCGGTCGCATTCGTTTCTTCAGCATTCAACACGAGCAGAAAGACCAAACGATCCGCTAAATGTGACATTCATACTCTCAATGAATTTTTCTCCAAGCTACGAATGAAACTTTACGATGAGAAGTAGCATATACGTCACTTTTGTATATTAACATGTTTGTATTACTCTTGGTTTAATTAATTTTTACAGCCTGCCCGTCCGTGAAGGAAAAACATTCCTCATATGACAAATATTGCTTCAACAGTATTGTCATCGTGTAACAGAAGATGGTCGCTGAAACTTCCATTTTGTGATCTATGACAGAAGTGAATTGCTTCACTTTTCACAAGCATTGTGTACATTTTCAAACGAAATGTTTTAATGTTAAAGAATTATAAATCCAGGTGTACCTGAGCTATTTCGTTTGTGAGAACTAGGGTTGTACGCAGTTTGCGGTCATTCTGGAAATATGCACCCAAGCTATGTAGTGCGTAAACTCTTCTCCCTAATTAAGATAGTTAGTCAAGCGTCATATACGAGAATTTGCGGAGGCCACCCAAGTAACTTACTAAAAGTCGTCCCCAAAAATCAAATTTGTGTTACGGACGCCATTTTGGAAAGTGGCGACCAAAATTCATTGATTTCAATTTTCGCGGAAACTAAGCGTCATATCGAAATACATTTTAAATAAAGTTTTTTCAGTATAAAATTGTGATTTTTGTTTGTAGTTACTTTTTTTTATGTCATTTGACCAATCCCATTTCTTCACACTAATGCTCTGTTCAAGTTCCTAACTGCAACATTTTGTGTTCTGAAACCTGAATACTTTTGTGTTAGACAGTGAAAAGGTGTTAAGAAATTAAATATCCCCAGAGAGTATCATGGTTTCAAAAGCAGAAATATTTAGTGTCAGATATTTTAGCTGTGCGCAAAGAAGCAGAAGAAATTAGTAAAACAGCTAAACTGTGGGCACAATATACAATGAAAATAGTTATCCTCGTGAGTTTATTAGAGCTGAAAGGGCAGAAGACTTTACACACCATCTGAATACATTGATCGGTATGATACCTTTTATCAAGCTGTAGGTCATAAGTTGTATACAAAAATGTCTCATCTCTATGTCCAAAAAAATTATAGATAAAAATTAAGGATGGCTTCTCGATACTTTTGACACTTCGATACCATCGATACTTGGAAGCTATCTGTATCGGTCGATACCTTAAATAATGAACTCGATATTTTCTCGATAGTTTTATTTCTTATAACAGTGATACCTTTCTCTGAAAATAATCTGGTAGTAGAACATTATATATCAAAGTGAAATCTTCTTTAGTTTTCAAAACAAGATTACTTCAAAGGAATTGGTTGCTATGTTCCACTTGCGTTGAGGAGTGAGGGATCATGGTTGAACACAATGATCAATTGGCCACCTATTGAAATTGAGATTTTTTTTTAGAGCTTCCGTGCCCATATTCGATACCGATACTCCAAGAAAAAAAAATCTAGATATCGATACAGGACACTTTCTTTAACGAGTACAAGTTACCGATAGTCTACAAAAGTATCTCGATACTTCCTTGATACTTGACATGGTTTTCTTCACAAACTCAAATCTAAAATAATAAAAGAAACGCATTTAAAATTTCTTTGACTGCCAGGAAATGTGACCTCATTTCTATCGATGTTGTCAGTAAACCCCACAATTCACAATATTCACGACTGAGATCTAGATTTTCTTGGATCCTTCTCTCAACGACTGGACTGACATGCTCAGGAAAACTATCGCTTATTCCGATACTCAATACCGCTTAAAAGCATTGAGTACATTGATACAGATACTTTCCCCTGAAGTATCGAGTATTTGCCAAGATACCAATATTTGCATCGCGATACTGCCCATTTATGATTGGATTAGACTGGAAGTGGATCGGGGTTAAATGTTTGCTTTGGTGTCTATCATTCGTCACTAACCGATCACTCCAATATCGTTAAATAGAGTTCGATGCAGCACAACAGACTCAACTTGCTCACAATAGAATGAAAATTCTCGTGTTTCTTACAAAAACTTACAACATTCCTTTCAGTTATTAACTGTTTGAGCAGGTTAATGCATTGATATTTTTATTTTTATTCACTCAGTAAAGTGAGAGAAATGTTAACAGTATTGTCGCAAAATGTAGAGAGGCGACCTCTACTATCATGTATAAGAAAGTAGTCAACAGTGGATAAAATTAACAAATAATTTAAGTATAATAAGTTAATAAAGTCAAAGAGTTAAGGATAGGAAATTTGTGTATTTGAATTTTACTGTAATTATTATAATTATTGTTTATATTGTAGAACACTATTAGCAAAGTATCGGGTATCGAGAAATTTTGGTATCGACCCATCTCTAATAAAAATATATTAAATTGTGTATGCATATTGTAATGATCAGCTTGCAGTAATATTTAATAATTATCATAACTTTTCGGTATTTTATTTTCGAACAGATTAAAATTTAAATGCGAGTTACTTTCAATTTTATGATATTTAATTCTTAGTGCCTACATTTTGTGTACTTAAGTTATCATTTATGTTATTGTTTTACAGAAAAATTATGAAATCAATTTAGGAAAAAAACTTTTGCGAGCACTTTATACTGTTGACATTAAATTCTATCTTTATTAAAAAACGCTAAATGAAAATCGAATTTAATGACAATCAGTTGATCACTTGTGTCATTTTGTCGCTTTTCACTTGGTGAAAAGAATGGCCTTAAGAACAAAGATTTGTAATTTTATGCTGAACAAATAAATTTAAAACATGTTTTTGAAGTGCTGCATAGTTTTTGTGAGAACTGGAAATAGGTGAATATCGGCCGCCATTCCAAGATGGCGTCCGTAGCAAATTTTGATTTTTTAAAACTTTTAATATGTTACTTAAACTTGGAGACTTTTAATATGCTCAAGTACTATATGCATATCGAATTTAATGATATTTACCTAATTTTCATAAAATGACTATACGAGTTCAACATGGCCAGTGAGATCATGGATCCCCAAGTGCGAAGTTAGCTTTCTCATTTGATGCCTTCAAGCTGATGGATTGAACGCGGCCGAAATTCTTCGGAAAATGTTTGTTGTGTACGGAAATGAAGTTCATGAGAATCAGTTCTGTATAGAAAAGGTCTCGAACGTTTTGAGAAGAACGAACTCATGTTCATGGTAAGGCTTACCATTCGGAAACTTTCTTTGATGAAGGGATAAAAAAAACTGGTGTTCCATTTAGACCAATGAACGAATACTAGTGAAACTTCGTGGAGAACTAACAGAGGTATGAACGCAAGTTTTGTATATCTTGACACTATCTCTTTACCTGTCACCGGATTTTTTTAAGTAGCCCTCGTACAAATTCTTTATTCGTTTACAGACAGAGCGAATACATAAAAACGTTATGTAAATATAATCATAGCACTTAACAAAGTTTTCTGTTATGTTGAAAGAAATCAAACTTTGAACTCTTGTCTAAGTTAACAATTCTCAAGATAATGGAGCTCGTAATGAAATCTATTGCCATCTGCTTTCTTTTTAGATCTTTGTACAAATAAAAAAAAAAAAAAATCTGAAAAGAGAAATTACATACAATGTGTGTGGCACGAAAAAGCGGGAGGTTACAAGGAACAAACAGAGTTCCCTCTTCAAGTAATGCTCCCCCTCTACCACCCCTAAGCGTCTCTCTTTATCCACCCAATTGTTACAAATGAGGATGCATTGGTTTTCTCTACGCAAACAAATGAATAACAGTCCTCTAAAGATCCCTGTGGCGATAAAGGATCTAATTAGAAAATCAATCTCACTGTAATTAGGAGGGAAATGGGGAAATCACCGAACAATTTGTTTTGTGGAAAGTGGGCGAATATTTCAATGTTAGCGCTGTTTGGTTCTGTGATGGGGAGGAAGGGATCTACATGCTTTTTGTGTGTATACAAACAGTAGTATTGGTACTATAGTAGTAGTAGTAGATGGAACTGTGAGTTGAACGGGAGAAGTGGGGAGGGAATGTGCTCAAATTGCAAGAAAAAGAATGCTCCAGACTCAGCAGGGGTGAAAGCAAAATGTATTGGTCCGTGGGCAAAACACAACTCAAACTAAGGCTCTACGTAATTGGCTGTTCTGTTTCCCTCCGAGAGATAAACTACTCAATTTAATAGCCAATAATACAAGTTGTTTATAACAATTTTAGCCCCACAGTTACCACCGTTAAGTGAGAACACACACTCTTACACACGAAAATACACTGGGATACAAATGAACAACTGGATCTCGAAGTTAACTTTTTATTGGAATCTAAAGTTATGCATTCAATATGACTTTAAGGATTGCACATAAATATTAGCTATGAATAAGGTTCGAATTTTTAGTTTTAGATATAATTTCTCTCTTAACTTGTCAATGTAGCCAAATATATTACTGGAACGTAAAAAAAAGTATCTGCTTGTGAGATAGAAAGAAAAATGTACTTCAAGGGAAGCTACGAAGGAAATCAAGAATTGGTTGACTCTGCACCAAGCTTCGCCCCAGGATTTATTAATTTTTGAATTCAGTTTTAACTCAGTTATTTGACTGCCCAGTCTATGACTTCACTGACATTCAAATAAGTCAGCTAAAAAAGTTATATCTGGTGTAGTAAAAAGTAATCCATTATTTTTGCATGACATTGAAGGCTTGACTTACCATAGTTAGAATGATCCGATTTAGGTCACATATGCGCCGTTTTGTTCGATAACGTGTTGCCATTTGGAAGGTAATATCATGATGCCTCTCTCATAGAAGCCCTGGTCCCTATTGGCAAAAAATTGAGACAGTCGATGTTCACAAGCCTCTCTTGAAGCGAATTTTGCACCAGCAAACGTGTTCGCCATGGACAGGAACAGATGGTAATCACTCGGTGCCAGGTCCAGACTATAAGGTGGATGCATAAGAACCTCCCAACCAAGCTCCCGGAGCTTGTGGCGAGTCACTATCAATGTGTGTGGCCTGGCGTTGTCCTGGTGGAACACAATGCCTCTCCTATTGGCCAAAGCTGGGCGCTTCTGGGCTATTGCTGCCTTCAGACGGTCCAATTGTTGACAGTATAGTTCCGAGTTAAGGGTTTGGCCGTAGGGGAGCAGCTCATAGTAGATAATTCCCTGCCAATCCCACCAAACACACAGCAAAACCTTCCTGGCCGTCAATCCTGGCTTGGGCATCGTTTGCGCCGGCGCACCGCGCTTCGACCAATATCGTTTTCGCGTGACGTTGTCGTAAGTGATCCCCTTTTCATCACCAGTCACCAACCGCTTCAGAAATGGGTCGCTTTTGTTGCGATTCGCAGATGGAAATTCGGTCCATGGGTTTTTTTTGCGTTAACTCGTGTGGCACCCATACATCAAGCTTCTTTGTGTATCCAGCCTTATGCAAATGGTTCCACACGGTTTTTTGTGCAATGTTTAGCTCTTGGGCAATCGAAACAGTGCTTACATGACGGTCGGACGCGACAGTCTCCATGATTTTATCGACATTTTCGACACTTGGCCTTCCAGTGCGTGGTACATCTTTGACGTCAAAATTACCGGAACGGAATCGACGAAACCAAAATTGCACGTGATTGGCTGTTACAGTATCAGGACCATAAACACTATTCACATTTGCAGCCGCCTGGCTTGAGTTTTCGCGTTTATCGAAGAAAAACTGTAAAATGTAGCGTATTTTCTCTTTGCTAGTGTCCATTTTGACGCGCGCTCACACAACACTGAGTCAACTCATCACAACTATCTGAACAGTGTTTGTAGTACGCAATCTCATCGTTTGAACGCCATCTCGTTGAACCCGATCGGACTTATACAACGCGAGATACAGATCACTGAAGCCATCTATTGGCAAAATAATGGATTACTTTTTACTACACCAGATATTTCTTGCTTGTGTTGCTCTTGCTTATCTCTTTATATCTCACCGGAGGTTTATTACCGAATGGTCCTCGTAATTTAAAACAATGAAGTTTAAGATACCATACCGGTAGGTTTTATCGAGTTTTAACTAAGTTATCTCTCAGGTATAAACTCCCTTTGGGCTTACCCAAGAATAAGAACAGTCGAATGAAACGATCCAAAATTTTCTGCGACAACTGGAATAGTCATTTCTCGAACGCTAAAAACATACTCGTATTTTTAGCAGGATTAAAAAAAAAAAAAAAAGACTTGGCCACAGCTTTTATCTGCATAACAATATGCTCATAATCGATGCTGGTTCTTCTTTGGTTTTTATTTCAATGTCGTCGGCGAATCTCAACATATGTACTCGGAAATGTTTATTTTACTAACGTAGTTCATTTTTGCGCTATCAATATTGAAATTTGTCAGTAGGCCAAGCTCTTTAACAGTAAGTATTAACTCAATAACTAAATTTTCCTGCATTTCTTTTAACCAAAATAATTGTAAATTTTTTTTATTAGAACGTCACGATTGTGTTGACCAGGTTTCAAAGTGTTGTACCGCCGCGTCGTTTAGACTATTTAAGCTCCACAGACCAAAATTTGTGAACAAGTAATGTTGATAGTATAATCCATAGGATTCGAAATATAACACTCAAGCTACGTTATCAAACGCTTTTTCAATATCTATCTTCAACTTAGGCCCTGGCCGAAACCTTCCCGCATCTTTTCCCTCCCCTATCCCGGCCTGAGCCTTAGATGCCTAAAGGCCATAAAATAAATTCACATTCAAAAACGTAGAATTCCGTTCTGCTGCGCTTCATCATATCCTAGATTAGGAAAATATCTTGGGAAAACAGCCAGGGAAGATTTCTTTTTAAAATGGGAATACAAATTGGAATTCTAAGTATCCCCTGTAAAAATCCAACAATGAGTAAAACATTTCTCGAATATCTGATGTCGCGAATGAGTTCGTATGCTTGGGATATTATTGTAGATATGACAGTTATCTATGAACAATGGTTTATTCCTTCGGGATTCTCTCAAGATATTTTGCGAATGTTCCGTAAATTCAAGCCTAAAGTGTCGTTTCAATATTCTCGGAATCAAACATTAGAAACAACCTTTTTTGATCTCAAGTGTTCTGGAAGATTCTACGTTCGCCCAAATTCTAGTATATTCTAGAAATGCCCTTAAAATATCCCTTCGGGGATATTTGAATATCCTTAATATATCCCGAGAACATGCTATAAACATCTAAATGATGCAGAATGAGCTCATTTACTAGGGGTGTTCATTGGGATATAAACGACGAATATGTGCTGATTGATTTCTCTTGCACGATGTTATCAGAATATTCTAGAGATCCTTCACAGCATGTTGGTTTATACCAAGGTCGTTGTCAGTCACTTGTTTTGATCTTGTTAAACTTTATATTGTCTTGAACTTGATGATCAAGTATGAAATAAACTTCTTGGAACAACTGGTTGTTATAACTAGCCTAATTCAAGTTTTTTTTAGGAACAACCAGATATACGAAAAGAATTGTTAAACTTGAAATCTAATTGAATTTGATTTCATTGCACTGCCGTTCTCAGCTCAGTGCGGTGAAGTCCCATCACGTGACACGAATGTTTCGTCGTTAGCGAATCTCTGACAGCTCCCACCCTTTTACTACAGACACCTCTTACGAATCTGATGAACTAACTATAAAAGTTGCTTGGAAAGCGAAGTAGGTCGAATGGTTCCGTGGTCTGATGACTACAGCATCGGTTCGATTCTCATCCAGGTTAACGTTTCTAATTTTTTTTTTCAAGGAAGTCCATTTTCTCTGTCCTGTCAAAGTTATTTCAACCTTTATTCTTGTAAACTAGGCTGCTGAATTCAACCTCTTGGGCTTGATTTGTTAAGCTTGCATCACGTTGTCACACTTGTCAAAGGAAGCCTGATTTAGGATGTTTTTAAATTCCAACTTAATTCACATTCTGGGAAATATCTTGGAATTATTCTTATTTAATCTGAAATGATTTGGGACATTCTAACGTACGTACCTTGGAAGACGTTGATAATTAAAATTGAATATTCATAGAATATTCTGTGCTATTTCGAGTTACCTAAGTAGGCAGTAACTTTATGAACAACCTATATTACTCAAGTCCTGGACTTGAACATCCTTGTTATTCTAGGGTTACAAGTTGTCTACTAGTACAAAAACCACCCTGTATATAATCTGTGAGAAGAAAAGCCTCGTTTAACTTCCCATTCTCTCCTCCTTTATATTTTTAAACTTTTCGTCTCCTTCCTCATATTCACTGAATGAGTGTTATTTCAGAAACTGACCGATGCTGTCGATTCTGCTTCAATAATTCATCATTTCAAAATTCCAGCAGAAACACACACAGAGAGAAAGAAAGAAAGAAAGAAAAAGAAAGAGTGTGTGTGAGAGAGAGAGGGAAAGAGAGAAATGATGCCTTGTACGTATACACACACACCACTCGCACACAGGCAGATCAGTTGCGAGTATCCTTGTCAGCCAGGTTGGAGCCACAGCCGAAAAAAACATGGCTACTGCGCGCAAGTTTTTTTCTTCCTGATTCTCCCGCCACACTCCTCGTCTCACTTATGACATAGTCGGGAGAATTTCAGTTCACTACTGTCGCACATTAAATTTTTCATGCGATCTTTCATCCATATATATATATATACACATATACATATATAGCAAAAGAACTTTAGAAAAAGGAAACAGTTTGAATACCTTCCTCACGGCAACATCTTTTCCCTGTATTACTTTACAAATTCCAGTCATAATTGATACGCACTGCAACTTGAATAAAGGACAAACAGAAGGCCCTTTGTAGCGAGCCTAGGTAAACAGACATTTGGGTATTGTGCCCTCGCTTCGGCCTACTAGTATAAGCTAATTCACCTTTTGAGCTTTGTTTGATCCCCGGCTGTGCTTGTTTTAAAAGTCGCTTTTCTTTTTCCACTCTTTATATATAGTATCCCTTCAGCTTCCTCACTCCTTGGTTTTTTTTCTCCCCCCACTTTTATCCCGATTTTCCCCTTCCCTCCAATTCTCTTGTTTCTCCACTGCTTTTCCAGGGACTAACCCTAGGGAATCTTCAGAACTGAAACTCGCTTTTCAGATGTTGCGTTCATTATTATTGGTCGCAACCAATGGAAAACGATGGAGAGTGTGTGTGGACCCTATTTTGTATGTTCTATATCTATATTTGCATTAGTAACAAAAGCACTGCCGGAACAAAAGCGAAATTCTCTTGCAACAACTGGTGGTAGTAGTGTATTATATGGCAATGAGGTAATGTTCCATTTTGCCAAGTGTATTAGCTTCCTTTTTCCTCTATATTTATATTGTTGTTATTTCAAATTTATCTTCGTTAATTCAATTTCAGAATAAAAGAGGTTCTACTAACAGTTGGTGTTGTCTCTTCACTTCTGTTTTTAACTGTTTTGACAATTTTTGTAGTAATTGTACAATGTACAGTCGGCACCAAAATTTGTACTCAGTCGAAACAGATTTATTTTCCGAAAAAGTTTGGAAAGGATTGGCCGATTTGAGTACTGTTTCCTGTAATGTGTGGAGAATGTGATTTGTTTACAAGTCAGAAAAGCTATACTCAAATCAGTCTATCTGTTCCAATGTTATGTGGAGGACAAATGTTATGACTGGCTACCAACTTCTGCTGCTGACTATACATTCTTTCTCTCGCGTTATGCTAGTCATCAATGTGACTAGTCCCCGACCAAGGGTTACGCCCTCGCTTCACGGAAGAGTTTAGAGGAAATAATGTGTTTCTTTTTCGTGTGGAAGGGAATGGTTGGTCTAAGGGTGGAAAGGATATCTTTATTAATCAAACTTTGCCCATAACCATATTGTAAGGTTAATAACTTGATGGTGTGATAGAGATATGTAAATGAAGTGCGATACACATCACAACACATGGTGGTACGGATCAAAGTTTCTTCTTGATCTAGGGTTGACTCTAGATCTTGATGCAAAACAGGTGAGCCCAACATTTAACATTGATGGTCACTGTAGATGATGTGAATGATGATGCATTATGTCTTTAAGGTGGGGGTGGACGGTGCTACAGAAAATGAGACATATGGACCAGAAACGTTAGCATGAACTTCGTGATTAAAGATGTCTTTGGCTGCAAGGCGGATTTTGTTGACGATAGCGGCACGGTTCAATGGACAGAGGTTGGAGAATGTGATGGCGATAAACTGAATAAGCTGCTCAACGGAATTGCAAGCTGTTGATGTTGGTGTTCGACTGCTGGGTCGGGTTCAGGTAAACGTAAAGGAGGAGCAGATAGATTGTTTTTAGTGTAGGTTCGGGTTTCGCCTTGCATATGTATGAATATATAGGATACTGCTGCTCGCATTGATGACATTTTGGTGGAAATTGAAGATTTGTAGTTTCGTGTCGGATGATTTTCTGAACAGTACCCACAGATTGGAGGTTCTTTACATTCATTAGCGATATGATCTCCATACGCTTGGCAGCGCTCGCATCTAATAAGGGAAGTATTTCTTTTCGAACAGGATTTTATTAATAAGACTTCGTATGTGTATTCGTATACCCCGATGCTGCAAAGTAATTCGACCGTGTAAGGCCTCGTTTGTTCGCTACAGGGCGTTAAAGTTTGGAGCAAGAGGAAGACAGCCACTGCAGTGTCTCCCGTAGTTTCGGTTCGAACAGGCATTAATTTTCTCAAAATATATATATGAATGTACCTGATAGTGCTGATAAAGACTGCAAAGCCACTGTACCGCGTAACAAATAGTTTGGCAGATATAGGCCAGTACTTGTCTTCACAAATGCAAGTTATTCTTTTCTACAAAGTGAATAAAACAGAAGGGAGAAGCAAAATAGGCACAAAGAGCAACTTTCAAAATCACAATTCATGGACACGGTGTCAAATGCCACTTTATTTTATACTCTTGAAGTTGCTGAAAGTTACGCATAGGGAGGCACGTAGAGGGGAAGGGGTCCTGGCGGTCCGGACCCCACCCCCGAAATTCATTTTTTTTTGTGAGATTAGTATCATTTTTGGCGTGTGCTTTTGAAGGTTGCCCTGATGTGTCTTTTGTCCTGTGTGCCTATTGTGATTCTCCCTTCTGTTTTACTCACTTTGTGAATAACCCTCACTTACATTTATGAAGACAAATACTGGCCTATATCTGCCAAACTATTTGTTACACGGTAGAGTGGCTTTGCAGTCTTTGTCAGTACTGTCAGGAATGTTCATGTAGATATTTTGAGTAACAAATGCCAGTTCAAACAGAAACTACGGGAGTCATTGTAGCGGCTGTCTAACTCTTACTCCAAACTTTAACGCCCTCTAGCGATCAAACGAGGCCTTACACGGTCGAATTACTTTGCAGGCACTATCAGCATCCGGGTACGAATACACATACAAAGTCTTATCAAAAAACTCCTGTTCGAACCAAAATAGTTCCCTTGGAAGTCGTGTAGGTGACTGTGGGTGAAATAGTTCGACCCTATGTCGTCTCTTATAGATATATACTCCATATCTTAATTGTTGATCAATGGTTGGCTGGAATGATGTCAGGACCCGTAGTAAATAGCTGCGAGTGCCTTCTGAAGTAATTATACGTAGACACTTATGAATGGTATGACCTTCTAAACGTTGTTCGGCTTCTACTTCATCTGGAGTGGTGTCTGATGTAACGCCTTTGATAACTACTGATAATATCGGTTTGCGTTTCGGTAGTGGCAGTTGTTTGATGCGTGGTTCATTGATAGCTGCCAGGTGAGCGTGTTTGCCAAATATGTCAACATTGTGCCTATTGCAAAGAGATTTTGCGAATTCTTTGTCCGGTGATTTGATGATTACGCCATTCCTAGTAGAAGTGATTTCAGTTATGGTATCCGTGTGGACATATTTCAGAAGTTGTTGTAGAAGAAGTTTCGGTGTCTGATATCTGGTATCGAAGTTCGTGAATAAGAAGACGCAAATTGGTTGATCTGGTATTGAAGTGAACTGGTCATCAGCTGCTTGCATATCCATGCCATTAGCGTCGAATTTGGAAGTACTGATTCATTACTTCTTTTAGTTGGAGGTGAGGCAGATGATTGTGATTGTCACTGGAGCGGTGATCTGGAACGTTGACTGGATGAAGATACAGATGCTTATCAGAATAATGGAAACACCTGTAGTTGGCAACACGTCAGATGTATGGGTTGGCAGTGGTGTCGTGGCGACCGCAGCGCCGGACTGCTGGTGGTGGTGTGTTAGGTCGGTCTCCATACTACGTCAGGCGTCGTGGAACAGGAGTGTGCAGTGGCTGCAGCAGACGGAGGTAGTGTAAAATGGGAGACCTCTCAGAGTTTCAAAGAGGGCAAATTGTTGGTGCGCGGTTATGTGGAGTGAGTGTGACGGCAGTGGCTAGTTTGTTAGGTGTGTCGCCAGGGACAGTGTCGAAGGTGATGACGGCCTACACAACACACGGGAAAACCACATCGGGGAAGCGGAACAGTGGGCGGAAGAAAAGCATCAGTGACAGGGCACGCCGGGTATTAAAGCGCATTGTCACGCGGAACCGTCGTGCCACTGCGGCGCAAGTGACGGAGGAACTCAATCAGCACCTCCCCCTACCTGTTTCGACAATCACAGTCCGCCGCGAATTACATGACATGAACTTACGGGGTCGTGTTGCACGGGCCAAACCTCTCATCAGGGACCAGAACGCTTTAGCACGCCGCAAATGGTGCCGCGACCATGCAACTTGGACCGTTGACGACTGGAAACGTGTGGTATGGTCGGATGAGTCACCATTCACCCTATTCCAAACCACGGGCCGTGTTTATGTGTGGAGAACGCCCAAAGAAACGTATGATCTGCAGTGTCTCCGCCCAACTGTGAAACATGGCGGTAGCACGGTGATGCTGTGGGCCGCAATATCATGTTTTTCATTGGGTCCTGTGGTCACACTTCGCGGACGCATCACTGCCAACGATTATGTCGCAATTTTAGGAGACCACTTGCATCCTATGGTCCGGATGTTGTTCCCGGACAATGACGCCATATTCCAGGATGATAATGCACCCATTCACACAGCTGGAGTTGTTGCAGCGTGGTTTGAGGAACATCGGGATGAAGTTCAACACCTCCCCTGGCCCGCCCAATCCCCATATCTCAACATAAGTGAACATCTGTGGTCCATCTTGGAAACACGACTCCGGCGACGATTTCCACCTCCATCCTCTCTCACACAACTGGCCGATGCCCTGCACGAGGAATGGTGTAATATTC
The DNA here is from genome assembly GCA_022664845.1 of Lepisma saccharinum. Classification (NCBI taxonomy): domain Eukaryota; kingdom Metazoa; phylum Arthropoda; class Insecta; order Zygentoma; family Lepismatidae; genus Lepisma; species Lepisma saccharinum. Next base: position 64,126 of record JAGDQP010003867.1, on the reverse strand, counting down.
CACTTGCTACCATTCACGACCTCTATGCCTCCATCCCACGTCGCATCAAGGCTGTTCTGAAGGCGAAAGGTGGCCCGAAACCATATTAATCTGGTAAGTTGCACTTTCGTTCAGGTGTTTCCATTATTCTGATAAGCATCTGTAGTTGATCTGAGGTACGTGAGTGTTTCTTGGTTCCACCTAGTGACGTCATTATAGGAGTTGCTGTGGAAGTTGTTTTTTGAATAATAGATGGCATTGCATGCTGACCTGTTGCGTGTTGTTTTGTTGATTTTGGTAAGTTGAAGAGACGTACAGTGATGCAGAGTGTCTGATTGAAATGATGATCAGTCGGTGTGCAATGACTGCTTGAAGGTGCCCCCCTTCGTTTCAATATGGGACCAGAATGCACGCAGATCCTCTGCCAAAGTCGTGATAAAGAAGGCTCTGGGCTAGATAAGTTTGGCCTCTAAATCCTGACGAAAATAAGTGGAAAATTGTGCAGAAAATTGACGTATCAAGGTTTGACAAAAAACTGGCTACACTGACCCTACAATCAATGCGTTTTTAGCGAAAAAAATATGGATCGTTCTGCAAGAAATAATGATTTATTTCCCTTTATCATCATTAGCATTCTTCCAAAAGCGACAGGTCCTTTAATACATGTTGAATCCTCTCCATTCATCCAGAGCTTGCCTTTTTCGTTGTTGCCTCACCATACGATTTAGCTTCCTTAACACTTGCAAAACTTTGCATCAGACTCCTTTTTGCTCCCCTCAACCAGGGGTGTGCTGGAGGGGGCTCAGAAGTGCTCGGGCGAGCTCTTTCTTAAAATTGCTGGCGAGGAAAAATTAATAAAATGAATGTACTTTTCTAGTTTAAGCATGTGCCATAACAGTCGTTTTATTCTTCACATAATTCCCATTATTGAGTATAAGGACGATATGTTACTGTTTAATCACTATGTAATAACATTCCAACGAATAATATGTTCACTCTATTTATTCTTATGCACCACCGTGTGTGGGTATTAGGCGACTTTTTCCGTGCGTTTAGTAACTTATGAAGGAAGTTTCGAGCCCTTTGTTAAATTACTTGGAGCACACCCCTGCCCTCAACCATGTCTCCAATTGTATCCCTCAGTAGACCAACTCCGTAGACAATGTTCTACAACTCGTTCAATGTAGAAAGTATTCGCCTTAGAATTTGACATCAGAGCCACCTGTTATAAGTGCCACGAATTAGAGTGGATCGCGTATAAATAAAAGAAAAAATATATATCTAACCTGACTTTTCTAACCTAACTTAACCAATGGTTAGTGGAATTTATAAGATTTGAAATTTATAAGATCGTCTTCTTAAATAAAATAAGATATCACCCCGCCGGGAATCGAACCCGGGTCATCGGATGAGCTGTTCGATACGCTAGCCACAACAGTGAAGCGGCAACTCCCCAGATGGTGTTTATCAGTGTTCTTTATGCAGCAATGCTTCACGACACACCCACAATTTAAAACACGTTGCAAAACTGATGACGACTTCCGCCGTATATTTTCCATTTTGAATGGCTCCTCAATGTCCTAAATAGTTTCTTTTTCTCTTCTTTATTTAGAAAATTACAATTTGTCTGTCTCTCTTTTCAGTACTTTTTCATTTCCCCAACGAAGGCTTCAATTGCACTACACAACAGTTCTAAGAATGTAGAACTCTGTAGATCTTTCGTGTAGAACAAGCTATAAGGATTAGACAAAGTCATAAATGCAATCAAACAATCATAAACATGATTCAGATGCATGTATTGGGTACTACTTCGATTATAATTGGCTAATTGGCCGCTGACATCATCATAATGCCATTTGTGACGATGCCATCGTAACTTAAACCCGCTTCAACTCCGAATCCACAAAGGATGTTCCGAGATTTCTTCAAACGAACTTTATACTTGTTTTGATGTGAGTAATCACCTCCAGAAGTTTGTCGGTGTTATTCATTAATACCTTATACGTACATACATATACAGGGTGGACAAAAAATAGTTGTCAAAACTCTAAGAATGAAAAGTTCTTCTCATAATAAGGAAAAATGTGCATTTGTAATTTGTCAAATTCCGCTACAGGCTTCCGAAAGCGTAAGAAAATGAATTGTTGAGCTTAATATTTCCAATACCACTATCGGTAGGACTAGTGCCTCAAAGACTTCCAACCTGCTCTACATAAAAAATACATATTCTGAAATTGTGCGATGGCTGGCCAAAGGACTCCGAAAGTAGCTAAGGGATTCCTAAAAATTCTCTGAAGTAATGGTAGGTTGAAACTGGCATGACGACTTTCCAGCAGGTAACAATAATTCGTTTGTGCCAAGTCGATATCTGAAACATATTACCTTTGTAAAACAATTTAAAAAATGTTTGGTTGTTGTATAACCAAACAGGAGTAAGATTAACATGCATTCATCATTGAACGATTGTTTTATTTGTTATCAACAAGAGACAGAGAGAGAGAGAGAGAG